>JAKWIY010000273.1:0-47329 GCA_027704805.1 Solanum corneliomulleri
AAGGGCAATGATGGCATGCTATGCCTGACGTAGTCCGACCGTGTTAGCTTCACAAGTGAAATGATGGCAAGCCACGCCCAACGTCGTTCGACTGTGTGTGCTTCCTAAGGGCTATGATGTAATGGCACGCCCGACATCGTCTGACCGTGTATGCTGTCCAAAGGTGATGATGGGATGCCACACCCAAATTCGTCCGATAGTGTGTATGTTGTGTAATTGTGATAAGGCATGCCATGCCCAACATCATCTGTCGTGTGTTCATTCTTAGGAATATGATGGCGTTCCATTCCTGACATAGTCCTACTATGTATGATGTCCAAGAGAGATAATGGCATGCCATGCCTGACGTCGTCTGACCAAGTATTTAGTCCAAGGGCGATGATAGAATGCCACATATGATGTCGTCGGACCGTGTTTGTTGTCCAAGGTCCATGTGGGCATGCCACGCCCTATGTGGTCAAATCGTGTGTGCTACCCTACGGTGATTTTAACATGCAACGATCGACGTCGTCCGATCGGGTATTTTTTCAAAGGGCGATGATGGCATGATACGCCCGACTTCGTCCCACTGTGTGTGCATTTCAATGGATGATGGAATTACAATGCTTAACATTGTTTAACCGTATGTGGTGGCTAAGAACGAGATGGCATGCCACGCCCGACGTCGTCTGACTGTCTGTGCTGCCCAGAGGCCATGTGGGAATGCTATGCCCGATGTCGTCCTAACGTATGTGCAGTAAAAGTGTGATGATGTCCGTCCACATCAACGTCGTCCCACCGTGTGTGCTGCCTATGGACAATGCAGACATGTAACACCTGACGTCGTCCGATCATGTGTGCTACCCATGGACCATGCAAGGATGGCACGACGTTGTTAGATTGTGTGAGATGTCCAAGGGTGATGATGGAATCTAACGCCCAACAACGTCCGACGGTTTGTGCTGAACAAGGGGGATGTTTGCATGCTACACCTGATGTCGTCCGACCCTATGTATGTTGTACAACGGCGATGATGGACTACCACGCCCGATGTCGTCGGATCGTATGTACTGGACAAGGGGCATGATGCCATGCCACGCCTGACGTCGTCCGAGCGTGTGTGCTGCCCAAGGGCTATGTGGGCCTGGCATGCTTGACATCGTTCGATCGTGTGCGGTCCAAGGGCGATGATGGAATCTTGCACCCAACATCGTCCGACCATTTGTGTTAAATGATTGGGATGATGGCATGCCAAGCACGACGTCATCCCACCGTGTGTGTTGTCCAAGGGCAAAGATGGCATGTCACGCTCGACGTTGTTCGACACCGTGTACTTCCCAATGGCGATGTCGTACCATGCTCGACGTCATCCTATCGTGTGTGGGCCCAATTGCAATGCAGGTATGCAACGCCGAACATTGTCTGATTGTGTGTGGTGTCCAAGGGCGATGATAACATGTCACACTCGATGTAGTTTGAACGTGTGTGTTATCCAAGGGCGATGATGGCATTGCCACGCCCGATGTCGTCAAACTGTGTGTGCTGACCATGGGAGATGATAACATGCCACACCTGACGTCGTACGAGCATTTGTGTTGTCCAAGGGCAATGATGGCATGCAATGTTCAACGTAGTCCGACCATATGTGTTGCCCAAGGGAAATGATGGCATGCCACGCCCGACGTTTTGTGACAGTGTATGCATTCGAAGGACTATGATGGTATGCCACGCCCGACGTCCGTGTATTTTGTCCAAGGTAAGTGATGCGACGTCTTTCGAATGTGTGTGCTTCACAAGGGCGATAACTGCATCCCACACCCGATGTAATCCGACCGTGTGTTCTTCTCAAGGACCATGCAGGCATGCCACACCCTACTTGGTCCAATCGTCTAGGTTGTCCAAGGGAGATGATAACATGCCACGCCTGAGGTCGTTTGATCGTGTATTCTTTCCAAGGGCGATGATGGGATGCCATGCCTAAAGTTGTCCTACTGTGTATGCTGCCGAAGGTCGATGTGTGCATGTCACGCCCGATGTCATTCTTTTTACCGTATATGCAGTACAATTCTGATGATGGCATGCCACGCTCGACGTGTCCGACCCTGTGTGCTCACTAAGGACCATGTTGGTATGCCATACCTAATGTCGTACTACCGTGTGTGTTGTCCAAGGGCGATGATTGTATCTAACGCCCACCGTTGTCCGGCCGCTAGTGCTGCATAGGAGCAATGATGGCATGCCACGCCCGACGTTGTCTATCTGTGTGTGCATTCCAAAGGTGATGATGGCATGCCACGTTGACTTCGTCCGACCGTCTGTGTTGGCCAAAGGGAAATAACGGTATTTAACGCCCTACATCGTTCGACCATATGTGCTGCTCAAGGGCAATGATAGCATTGCCATGCCCAACGTCCTCTGATCCTGTGTGTGCAGTCCAAGGGCGACGATAACATACCACGCCCAATGTCGTCTTACCGTTTGTGCATCATAAGGGCGTTGATGGCATTCCACGCCCGACGTCGTCCGTCCATGTTTATGCTTTCCAAGAGAGATGATGTCCTTCCACGCCCGACATCGTCCCACCATGTGTGCTTGCCAAGGGCCATGATGGCATATCACGCCGAAAGTGTTCTGACTGTGTATGTCGTCAAAGGGAGATGATGGCATTCCACGCCTGATGTCATCACACCATGTTTGCTATCCAATGGCGATGACGGCATGCCATGCGCGACGTCATCCGACACTGTGTGCAACCCAACGGCCATGCAGGAATGTTACGCCCGATGTCGTCCGATTGTGTGTTATGTCCAAAGGCGTTGTGTAACATCCCACATCCGACGTCCTCTTATTGTCTATTTTTTCTGAGGGCAATGATATCATGTCACTCCTGAAGTAGTCCAATCGTTTTTGCTGTACAAGGGCGACGATGGCATTGCCACAATGATGTCGTCCTACTGTCTGTGTTGACCATGGGAGATGAAAACATCCCACGCCTGACGTCGTACAAGCTTTAGTGTTGTCCAAGGCCAATGATGGCATGCAACGCCCGACATTGTCCGACCATGTATGATACCCAAGGGAAATAATGGCATACCACGCCCGACGTCGTCTGACAGAGTATGAAGTCCAAGGGCGATGATGGCATGCCATTCTCGAAGTCATCCGACCGTGTGTACTGCCCAAGGGCAATGATAGCATTTCACGCCTGACGTTGTTCGAATGTGTGTGTTGTACATGGGCGATAATGGCATGTTATGCCCGACATCATCCGACCGTGTGTCCTGCCCAAGGGTCATGCGGCATGCCACACCCTACATGGTCCAATCGTCTGTGCTGTCAAAGGGAGATAATAACATACCAAACCAAAGGCAGCCTTGTCGTGTATACTTTCCAAGGGCAATGATTGGATGCCATGCGTGAATTTTTCCAATCGTTTAAGATTCCCAAGGTCTATGTAGGCATGAAACACCCGATATCGTCCTACCATATGTGTTGTTCAAGGGCTATGAGTGCATGCCACGCTAAACATCATCAGACCGTGTTTGCTACCAAAGGACCATGCTAGCATGCCACGCCTAACGTTTTACGACCGTGTGTGCTGGCCAATGGCGATGATTGTATCTAACGCCCAACATCATCAGAACGCTTGTGTTTCACAAAAGTGATGATGGCATGGCACACCAGACGTCATCTGTCTGTGTGTGAATTCCAAAGGAGATGAGGGCATGACACATCGGCATCGTCCAACCGTGTGTGCTGTCCAAAGGGCAATAACGACATTTAACGCCCTACATCATCCGACCGTGTGTGCTACCCAAGGGAATTGATAGCATTTCCACACCGAACATAGTCCGACCGTGTGTGCAGTCCAAGGATGATGATAATATGCAACCCCCAACATCGTCCGTCTACGTGTGCTTTCCAAGGGCGATGATGGCATGCATTGCCCGACGCCTTCCGTCCCTGTGTATGGTATCCAATGGCGATGATGGCCTGCCACGCCTGATGTCGTCCGACCGTGTGTGCCTTCCAAAGTCTATTATGGCATGACACACTCAACGTAGTCTGACCGTGTATATTGTCAAAGATCCATGATGTCATGCCACGCCCAACTTTGTCACACTGCGTGAAGAGTCCAAGGGCGAAGATGGCAAGTCATGCTCGATGTCGTTCGACTACAGGCGTTGCCCAATGGCGATGATTACATGCCGCGCCTGACATCATCTGACTATGTGTGCTGTCTAAGGGCCATGCAGGCATGCCACGTCCGCCATCGTCTGATTTTATGTACTATCCAAGGGCGATGTTAACATGCCACTCCCAACATCGTCTGATCGTGTATGCTTTCCAAGGGCGATGATGGCATGCAACGCCCGACATTGTCCGACCATGTATGATACCCAAGGGAAATAATGGCATACCACGCCCGACGTCGTCTGACAGAGTATGCAGTCCAAGGGCGATGATGGCATGCCATTCTCGAAGTCATCCGACCGTGTGTACTGCCCAAGGGCAATGATAGCATTTCACGCCTGACGTTGTTCGAATGTGTGTGTTGTACATGGGCGATAATGGCATGTTATGCCCGACATCATCCGACCGTGTGTCCTGCCCAAGGGTCATGCGGCATGCCACACCCTACACGGTCCAATCGTCTGTGCTGTCAAAGGGAGATAATAACATACCAAACCAAAGGCAGCCTTGTCGTGTATGCTTTCCAAGGGCAATGATTGGATGCCATGCGTGAATGTTTCCAATCGTTTAAGATTCCCAAGGTCTATGTAGGCATGAAACACCCGATATCGTCCTACCATATGTGTTGTTCAAGGGCTATGAGTGCATGCCACGCTAAACATCATCAGACCGTGTTTGCTACCAAAGGACCATGCTAGCATGCCACGCCTAACGTTTTACGACCGTGTGTGGTGGCCAATGGCGATGATTGTATCTAACGCCCAACATCATCAGAACGCTTGTGTTTCACAAAAGTGATGATGGCATGGCACACCAGACGTCATCTGTCTTTGTGTGAATTCCAAAGGAGATGAGGGCATGACACATCGGCATCGTCCAACCGTGTGTGCTGTCCAAAGGGCAATAAAACGACATTTAACGCCCTACATCATCCGACCGTGTGTGCTACCCAAGGGAATTGATAGAATTTCCACACCGAACATAGTCCGACCGTGTGTGCAGTCCAAGGATGATGATAATATGCAACCCCCAACATCGTCCGTCTACGTGTGCTTTCCAAGGGCGATGATGGCATGCATTGCCCGACGCCTTCCGTCCCTGTGTATGGTATCCAATGGCGATGATGGCCTGCCACGCCTGATGTCGTCCGACCGTGTGTGCCTTCAAAAGTCTATTATAGCATGACACACTCAACGTAGTCTGACCGTGTATATTGTCAAAGATCCATGATGGCATGCCACGCCCAACTTCGTCACACCGTGTGTAATGTCGAAGGGCGAAGATGGCATGTCATGCTCGATGTCGTTCGACTACAGGCGTTGCCCAATGGCGATGATTACATGCCGCGCCTGACATCATCTGACTATGTGTGCTGACTAAGGGCCATGCAGGCATGCCACGTCCGCCATCGTCTGATTGTATGTACTATCCAAGGGCGATGTTAACATGCCACTCCCAACATCGTCTGATCGTGTATGCTTTCCAAGGGCGATGATGGCATTAACACGGCCGACGTTGTCCGACCGAGTGTACTTACCATGGACGATGATGGCATGTCACGCCCAACGTTGTCCAAATATGTGGGCTGCAGAAGGGAGATAATGGCATGCCATGCCCGACGTCATCCGTGTGTGCTGTCCAAGGGCGATGATGGAATTTCCATGACTGATGTTGTCCGACCGTGTGGGCTGACCATGAGTGATGATAACATGCCATGCCTGACGTCGTACGACTGTCTGTGCTGTCCAAGGGCAATGATGGCCTGCTATGCCTGAAGTAGTCCGACCGTGTTAGCTTCCCAAGTGAAATGATGGCAAGCCACGCCCAACGTCGTTCGACTGTGTGTGCTTCCTAAGGGCTTTGATTGAATGGCACGCCTGACATCGTCTGACCGTGAATGCTGTCCAAAGGTGATGATGGGATGCCACACCCAAATTCGTCCGATAGTTTGTATGTTGTCTAATTGTGATAAGGCATGCCATGCCCAACATCTTCCGTCGTGTGTTCATTCTAAGGAATATGATGGTGTTCCATTCCCGACATAGTCTTAATGTGTATGATGTCCAAGAAAGATAATGGCATGTCATGCCCGATGTTCTCCGAACGCATGTGCTGCCCAATGGCGATGATGGCATACCACGCTCGACGTCATCCGACCGTGTGGTCTTCCCAAGGGCAATGCGGGCATGCCACGCCCGACATCGTCCGAACATTTGTGCTGTCAAAGGGAGATGATAACATGCCACGCCTGCGTCGTCCGATTTTGTATGCTTTTCTATGTCAATGATAACATGCCACACCTGACGTAGTTAGACCGTGTATGCTATCCAAGGTCAACGATGGCATTTAATACCTGATATCGTCCAACCGTGTGTGCTGCCTAAGGGTGATTATTGCATTGCCATGCCCGACGTAGTCCTATCATGTGGATGCCCAAGCGCTATGCTGCATGCTACGCCCTATGTGGTCTGATCATGTGGGCTGTCAAAGTATGATGATAACATGCCATGCCCAACGTCGTTCGATCGTGTAAACTTTCCATGAGAGATGATAACATGCCATGCTCGGCGTCATCCGACCGTGTGTGCTGTCAAATGTTGAGATGTCATGCCATGCACGAAGTCGTACGACCGTGTCTGCTTCCTAACTGCGATGATGGCATGTAACACCAAATGTCGTTAGACTATGTGCACTATCCTAGTTCAATGTTGGCATGCCACGCCCAATGTCGTCCTACAGTATATGCAGTACAAGGGTGAGGACGGCATGCCACGCTCGACGTCGTCTGATTGTGCGTGCTCCCCCTAGGACCATGTTGGTATGCTGTCCCTAATGTCGTACTATCGTGTGTATTTTCCAAGGGCGATGATGGCATCTTATGCACAAGCTACATAATAGAGATGATGGCATATCACAGCCGACGTTGTCTATCTGTATGTGCATTCAAAGGTGATGGTGGCATGCCATGTCGACTTCGTTCGACCGTTTCTTCTATCCAAAAGACAATAATAATATTCAACGCCCTGCATTTTCTGACCGTCTGTGCTGCCAAAGGGCGATGATAGCATTGCCATGCCCAACGTCGTCTTACTGTGTGTGCACTCCAAGGGAGATAATAATATACCACGCCCAACGTCGTCCGACCCTTTGTGCTTTCCAAGGGCGATGATGGCATGCCACGCCAGATGTCGTCTTTCTCTTTTTATGCCGTCCAAGGGAGATGATGGCCTCCCACGCCCGAAGTCGTCTGACCATGTGTGCTTGCCAAGGTCCATGATTGTATGCCACTCCCGATGTGTTCCAACCCTATATGTCGTTCAAAGGCAATGAAGACATGCCACGCCTGACGTCATCACACAATGTTTGTAGTCTAAGGGCGAAGATGGCATGTCACGTTCGACGTAGTTTGACCGCGTGGGATGCCCAATGGGGATGACTACATGCTATCCCCGATGTCATTCGACAGTGTGTGCTGCCCAAGAGCCATGCTGGCATGCCACGCCCGATGTCATCGGATTTTGTGTGCTGTCCAAGGACTATAGTAACATGCCACACCCGATGTCCTCTGATTGTCTGTTTTTTCCAATTGTAATAATGAGATGCCACACCCGACTTAGTCCTATCATGTGTGTTGTCCAAGCGAGATGATCGCATTGCGACGCCTGATTTTGTCCAACTGTGTGTGCTAACCATGGGAGATGATAACATGCAACACGTGACGTCATATGAGCGTTTGTGTTGTACAAGGGCAATGATGGCATGCAATGTCAAACGTAGTCCGACTATGTGTTTTTGTCAAGGGAAATGATGACATGCCACGCCCGACGTTGTTTGATAGTGTATGCAGTCCAAGGGCAATGATGGCATGCCACGCCCGACGTCATCCAACTGTTTGTTTTGCCCAAGGTCGATGATGGAATTCCACGCCTGACGTTGTATATTCGTGTGTGCATTCCAAAGGCGATGATGTAATGCCACGTCGACTTCGTCCGATAGTTTATGTTGTCCAAAGGGAAATAATGGTATTTTATGCTCTACATAGTCCAACCGTCTGTGCTGCCCAAGGGCGATGATAGCATTGCCAAAGCCAATGTCGTCTTACGTGTGTGTAGTCCAAGGGCGAGGATAACATCTGACATTTAACGTCGTTCTACCCTGTGTGCTTTCCAAGGACGATGATTGTGTTCCATGTCCGAGGTCGTCCTTCCCTGTATATATTGTCCGAGGGGGATGATGGCCTTCCACGCCCGACATCGTCCGACTTTGTGTGCCTTCCAAGGGCCATGATAGCATGCCGCGCCCGATGTGTTCTTACTGTGTATGTTTTCTAAGGGCGATGATGGCATGCCACGCCTGACAACATCACACCATGTTTGCATTCCAAGGGCGAAGATGGCATGTCACGTTCGGTGTCATTCGACTGCGTGAGATGCCTAATGGCGATGATGGCATGCCATGCCCGACGTCATTCGACAGTTTGTGTTGCCTATGGTCCACGCAGGTATGCCACGCCTGATGTTGTCCACTCGTATGTGCTGTCGAAGGGCATTGGTAACATGCCACGCCGGACGTTATATAATTGTGTGGTTTTTTCCAAGGGAAATGAAGTCATGCCACGCCCTACGTAGTCTGATCGTGTGTGTTGTCCAAGGGCGATGATGGAATCTAACGCCCTACATCGCCCAACCAATTGTGCTGAACAAGGGGGATGATGGCATTTCACGCCCACAGTCGTCATATCGTTTGTGTTTTCCAAGGGCGAAGATGGCATGTCACGCCCGATGTTCTCCGAATGCATGTGCTGCCCAATGGTGATGATGGCATACCACACTCGACGTCATCGACCGTGTGTGCTTCCCAAGGGCCACGCGGGCATGCCATGCCCGACATCGTCCGAATGTTTGTGCTGTCAAATGGGGGATGATAACATGCCACGCCAGACATCGTCAGATTGTGTATGCTTTTCAATGGCAATGATAACATGCCACACCTGACGTAGTTAGACAGTGTATGCTATCCAAGGTCAATGATGGCATTTAATACCCGATATCGTCCAATCGTTTGTGCTGCCTAAGGGTGATTATTGCATTGCCATGCCCGACGTAATCCTATCATGTGGTGCCCAAGCGCTATGCTGCATGCCACGCCCTACGTGGTCCGATCATGTGGGTTGTCCAAGTATGATGATAACATGCCACGTCCAACGTCGTTCGATCGTGTAAACTTTATATGAGAGATGACAACATGCCACGCTCGGTGTCATCCGACCGTGTGTGCTGTCAAATTTTGAGAGCCATGCACGAAGTCGTACGATCGTGTGTGCTTCTAACTGCAATGATGGCATGTAACGCCAAACGTCGTTAGACTATGTGCACTGTCCTAGTTCAATGTTGGCATGCCACGCCCAATGTCGTCCTACCGTATATGCAGTACTAGGGTGATGATGGAATGCCACGCTCGACGTCGTCCGATCTTGCGTGCTTCCCTTAGGACCATGCTGGTATGCCATGCCTAATATCATACTACCGTGTGTATTTTCCAAGGGCGATAATGGCATCTAAAGCCCAAGCTGCATAAGAGCGATGATGGCATGTCACAGCCGACGTTGTCTATCTATGTGTGCATTCAAAGGTGATGGTGGCATGCCATGTCGTCTTCGTTCGACCGTGTCTTCTATCCAAAAGACAATAATAATATTTAACGCCCTACAATTTTCGACCGTATGTGCTGCCCAAGGGCGATGATAGCATATCCACGCCCAACATCATCCGACCGTATCTGCAGTCCAAGGGAGATGATAACATGCCAAGCCCAACGTCGTCCGACCCTTGTGCTTTACAAGGGCGATGATGGCATGCCACGCCCAATGTCGTCTTTATCTTTTTATGCTGTCCAAGGGAGATGATGGCCTGCCACGCCCGAAGTCGTCTGACCATGTGTGCTTGCCAAGGTCCATAATTACATGCCACAACCGATGTGTTCCAACCCTGTATGTCGTTCAAGGGCAATGATGGCATGCCACTCCTGACGTCATCACACAATGTTTGCAGTCTAAGGGCAAAGATGGCATGTCACGTTCGACGTAGTCTGACCGCGTGGGCTGCCCTATGAGGATGATGGCATGCCATGCCCGATGTCATTCGACAGTGTGTGCTGCCCAAGAGCCATGCTGGCATGCCACGCCTGATGTCATCCGATTTTGTGTGCTGTCCAAGGACTATTGTAACATGCCACGCCCGACGTCCTCTGATTGTGTATTTTTTCCAATGTTAATGATGTCATGCCACACCTGACTAAGTCCGATCGTGTGTGTTGTCCAAGGGAGATGATGGCATTGCGACGCCCGATTTCGTCCAACCGTGTGTGCTAACCATGGGAGATGATAACATGCCACACCTGATGTGGTACAAGCGTTTGTGTTGTATAAGGGCAAAAATGGCATGCAATGTCCGACGTAGTCCGACCATGTGTGTTGGTCAAGGGAAATGATGGCATGCCACGCCCGACGTTGTTTGACAGTGTATGCAGTCCAAGGGCGATGATGGCATGCCACGCCCGACTTCATCGGACCGTGTGTTTTGCCCAAGGGCGATGATGGCAAGTCACACCCGACATCATCAGAATGTGTGTGCTGCACAAGGGCGATAATTTCATCCCACGTGTGACGTAATCCGACCGTGTGTTCTGCCCAAGGGCCATGTGGGAGTGCCACACCCTACTTGGTCCTATCATCTAGGCTGTCCAAGAGCGATGATAAGATGCAACGTATGAGGTGTGTCCGATGCAACGTATGTGGTGTATGCTTGTCAAAGTCCATGATCGCATGCCACACTCAATGTAGTCCGACCGTGTATGTTGTCCAAGGCGACGATGGAATGCCACTCCTAACTTCGTGTGCTTCCCAATGGCGATAATGGC
Source organism: Solanum corneliomulleri (assembly GCA_027704805.1). Taxonomy (NCBI): domain Eukaryota; kingdom Viridiplantae; phylum Streptophyta; class Magnoliopsida; order Solanales; family Solanaceae; genus Solanum; species Solanum corneliomulleri. The sequence goes on from JAKWIY010000273.1 coordinate 11,092, forward strand.
ATACCACGCTCGACGTCATCAGACCGTGTGTGTTGCTCAAGGGCCATGCGGGCATGCCATGCCTGACATTATCCCAACGTGTGTGATGTCCAATGGCAATGATAACATGCCATGCTTGACATCGTATGAGCGTTTGTGTTGTCCAAAGGCAATGATGTCATGCAACGCCCGACGTAGTCCGACCATGTATGCTGCCCAAGGGAAAGGATGGCATGACACGCCCGATGTCGTCTGACAGAGTATGCAGTCCAAGGGCGATGATGTCATGCCATGCTCGACGTCATCCGACCGTGTGCTTCCCAATAGCAATGATAGCATTTCACGCCAGACGTTGTTCGAATGTGTGTGTTGCACAAGGGCGATGATGGCACGCCGTGCCTGACATCATCCGACCGTGTGTCCTTCGCAAGGACCATCTGGCATGCCACACCCTACGTGGTCTAATCGTCTGTGTTGTCCAAGGGTGATAATAACATACCACACCTGAGGTAGTCTGGTCGTGTATGCTTTCCAAGGGCGATGATAGGATGCCATGCCTGAAGTTGTCCGACCGTGTGTGATGCCCAAAGGAAAATGTGGGCATGCCACGCCCGATGCCGTCCTACCGTATGTGTTGTACAAGGTCTATGATGGCATGCCACGCTCAACATCGTCAGACTGTGTCTGCTGCCCAAGGACAATGCTTGCATGCCACGCTTAACGTTTTACGACCGCTTGTGCTGGCCAATGGAGATGATTGTATCTAACACCCAACATCGTCTGAACGCTTGTGCTGCACAAGGGTCATGATGGCAAGGCACACCTGACGTCATCTTTTTGTGTCTGCATTCCAAAGGAGATGATGGCATGCCACGTCGGCATCGTCCGACCGTTTGAGCTGTCCAAATGGCAATAATGGCATTTAACTCCCTACATTGTCCGACTGTGTGTGCTACCCAAGGGAATTACAAGCATTTCCACACCCAACGTCGTTTGAACGTGTGTGCAGTCCATGGGCGATGATAATATTCCACCCCGATCATGGCATGCTATGCCCAACACCTTCCGTCTCTGTGTATGTTATCCAAGGGCGATGATGGTCTGCCACTCCTGATGGCGTCCAACCGTGTTTGCGTGCCAAAGTCTATTATTACATGCCACACTCAACGTAGTCTAACCGTGTATGTTGTCAAAGAGCAATGAATGCATGCCATGCCTGACTTCGTCACACCGCGTGTAAAGTCGAAGGGGGAAGATGGCATGTCATGCTTGACGTCAACCGACCGCAAGCGTTCCCCAATGGTGATGATGGCATGCCGCGCCTGACATCATCCGTTGATGTGTGCTGATCAAGTACCATTCGGGCATGCCACGTGCGACATTGTCTGAATGTGTGTTCTTTTTAAGGGCGATGATAACATGCCACGCGCAACATCGTCTGATTCCGTATGCTTTCCAAGGGCGATTATGGCATTGTCAAGGCCGACGTCATCCGACCGTGTTTTTTGCCCAAGGGCGATGATGGAAAGTCACACACGACGTCGTCAGAATGTGTGTGCTGCACAAGGGCGATAATTGCATCCCACGCGTGACGTAATCCGACCGTGTGTTCTTCCCAAGGGCCATGCGGGAGTGCCACACCCTACTTGGTCCTATCGTCTAGGCTGTCCAAGGGCGATGATAAGATGCCACGTGTGAGGTCGTCCGATCTTGTATGCTTTCCAAGGGTGATGATGGGATGCCATGCCTGAAGTTGTCCTAACGTGTTTGGTTCCCAAGGGCGATGTGTGCATGTCAAGCTCGATTTCTTCCTACCGTATGTGCAGTACTAGGGTTATGATGGCATGCCATGGTCAACGTCGTCAGACTGTGTGTGCTGCCGAAGGACCATGCTGTCATGTCACGCCTAACGTTGTACGATCGTGTGTGCTGGCCAATGGTGATGATGGCATCTAACGCCCAACATCGTTCGACCACTTGTGCTGCATACGGTTGATGATAACATGCCACCCCCAACATCGTCCGACCACTTGAGCTTTCCAAGGGCGATGATGGCATGCAATGCCCGACGTCGTCCGTCCTTGTGGATGCTATCCAAGGGCGATGATGGCCTGCCACGCCCGACTCTGTTCGACCGTGTATGCTTGTCAAAGTCCATGATGGCATGCCACACTCAATGTAGTCCAACCGTGTATGTTGTCCAAGGCGACAATGGCATGCCACTCCTAACTTTGTGTGCTTCCCAATTGCGATAATGGCATACCAAGCTCGACGTCATCAGACCGTGTGTGTTGCTCAAGGGCCATGCGGGCATGCCATGCCCGACATTATCCGATCTTGTGTGATGTCCAATGGCAATGATAACATGCTATGCTTGACGTCGTAAGAGCGTTTGTGTTGTCCAAAGGCAATGATGGCATGCAACGCCCGACGTAGTCCGACCATGTATATTGCCCATGGGAAATAATGGCATGCCACGCCCGACGTCGTCTGACAGAGTATGCAGTCCAAGGGCGATGATGTCATGCCATGCTCGATGTCATCCGACCGTGCGTGCTTCCCAAGAGAAATGATAGCATTTCACGCCCGACGTTGTTTGAATATGTGTGTTGCACAAGGGCGATGATGGAATGCCATGCCTGACATCATCCGATCGTGTGTCTTTCGCAAAGACCATGTGGCATTCCAGACCCTACGTGGTCCAATCGTCTTTGTTGTCTAAGGGCGATAATAACATACCACACCTAAGGTAGTCTGGTCGTGTATGCTTTGCAAGGGCGAGGATGGGATGCCATGCCTGATGTTGTCCGACCGTGTGTGATGCCCAAGGGCGATGTGGGCATGCCACGCCCGATATCGTCCTATCGTATGTCCTGTACAAGGGCTATGATGGCATGCCACGCTCAACATCTTCAGACCGTGTCTTCTTCCCAAGGAGCATGCTTGCATGCCACACCTAACGTTTAACAACCGCTTGTGCTGGACAATGGAAATGATTGTATCTAACGCCCAACATCATCTGAACGCTTGTGCTTCACAAGGGTGATGATGGCAAGGCACACCTAACATCATCTTTCTGTGTGTGCATTCCAAAGGAGATGATGGCATGCCACGTCAGCATCGTTCGACCGTTTGAGCTATCCAAATGGCAATAATGGCATTTAACTCCCTACATTGTCCGACTGTGTGTGCTACCCAAGGGAATTACTAGTATTTCCATACCCAACGTCGTTTGACCATGTGTGCAGTCCACGGGCAATGATAATATTCCACCCCAATCATGGCATGCTATGCCCGACGCCTTCCGTCTATCTGTATGCTATCCAAGGGCGATGATGGTCTGCCACTACCGATGTCGTCCAACCGTGTTTGCGTTCCAAAGTCTATTATGGCATGCCACACTCAACGTAGTCTAACCGTTTATGTTGTCAAAGAGTAATGAATTCATTCCACGCCTGACTTCGTCACACCGCGTGTAAAGTCGAAGGGGGATGATGTCATGTCATGCTTGACGTCATCCGACTTCAAGCGTTCCCCAATGGTGATGATGGTATGCCGCGCCTGACATCATCCATCGATGTGTGCTGACCAAGTGCCATGCGGGCATGCCACGTGCGACATTGTCTGAATGTGTGTTCTATTTAAGGGCGATGATAACATACCACGCCCAACATCGTCTGATTGCGTATGCTTTCCAAGGGCGATGATGGCATTGCCACGGCCGACGTCATCCGACCGTGTGTACTGACCTTGGGCGATGATGGCATGTCAAGCCCGACGTTGTACAAATGTGTGTGCTGCACAAGGACGATAATGGCATGCCACGCCTGACGTCATCCGATCGTGTGTCCTATCCAAGGGCCATGCAGGCGTGCCCCACCCTACGTTATCTAATCGTTTGTTCTCCCCAACGGCGATGATAACATTCCATGCCTGAGTTCATCCGATCGTGTATGCTTGCCAAGGGCCATGATTGCATTCCATGCCCGATGTGTTCTGACCCTGTATGTCATCCAAGGGCAATGATGGCATGCCACGCCTGACATCATCACACAATGTTTGGATTATAAGGGAGATGATGGCATGTCATATTTGGTGTCGTTCGACTGCGTGGGCTGCCCAATGGGAATGATGGCATGCCATGCCCGACGTCATCCGACAGTGTCTGCTGCCCAAGACCCATGCTGGCATGCCAGGCCAGATGTCTTCCGATAGTGTGTGCTGTCCAAGGACGATGGTAACATGCCACGCTTGACGTCCTTTGATTGTGTGTTTTTTTACAAGGGCAATGATGTCATGCCACACCCGACTTAATCTGATTGTGTGTGTTTTCCAAGGGCGATGATGGCGTTGCCACGCCCGATGTCGTCCAACCGTGTGTGCTGACCATGAAAAATGATAACATGCCACTCCTGACGTCATACGAGCGTTTGTGTTGTCCAAGGGCAATGATGGCATGCAATGGCCGGAGTAGTCTGACCATGTGTGTTGGCCAAGGAAAATGATGGCATGCCATGCTCGACGTTGTCTGACAGTGTATGCAATCCAAGGGTGATGATGGCGTGCCACGCCCGACGTCATTCGACCGTGTGTGTTGCCCAAGGGCGATGATGTTAAGTCATGTCCGACGTCATCCGAATATGTGTGATCCACAAGGGCGATAACTGCATCCCACGCCCAACCTAATCCGACCATGTGTTTCTGCCCATGGGCCATGCGAGCCTGCCACATACTACGTGGTCCAATCGTCTAGGTTTTCCAAGGGCGATGACAAGATGCCACGCCTGAGGTTGTCCGATCGTGTATGCTTTCCAAGGGCAATGATGGGATGCCATGCCTGAAGTTGTCCTACCGTGTATGATGCCCAAGGGAGATATGTGCATGTCACGCCCGATGTCATCCTACCGTATGTGCAGTACAAGGGCTATGATGGCATGCCACGCTCAACATTGTCAAACCGTGTGTGCTGCCTAAGGAGCATGTTGTCATGCCACACTTAATGTTTTACGGCCGTGTGTACTGTCCAATGGTGATGATGGAATCTAACACCCAACATCGTCCGACCGCTTGTGCTGTATAAGGTTGATGATGGCCTGGCACATACGATGTCGTCTGTCCATGTGTGCATTCCAAAGTAGATGATGACATGCCACATCAGCGTCATCCAACCGCATGTGCTGTCCAAAGGACAATAATGGCTTTTAACGCCGTACCTTATTCGACCACGTGTTCTACCCACGGGCGATGATAGCTTGCCACACCCAACGTCGTTCGACCCTGTGTAGTACAAGGGCGATGATGGGATGCCACGCTCGATGTCGTTCGACCATGTGTGCTTGTTAAAGTCCATGATGGCATTCCATACTCAATGCAGTTCGACCGTGTATGATGTCCAAGGCGATGATTGCATGCCACGCCTAATGTCATCACACCGTGTGTAATGTCCAAGGGCGACGATAGCATGTAACTCTCGACGTCATCCGCCGCATGTGCTTCCCAATAGCGATGATTATATGACACGCTTGACGTTATCCGACTGTGTGTTCTGCCCAAGGGCCACGCTGGCATGCCACGCCCGATATCGTCTGATTGTGTATACTATCCAAAGGAGATGATAACATGCCATGACCGACGTCGTTCGATCGCGTATGCTTTACAAGGACGATGATGTCATGTCACGCCCGACATTGTCTTATCATGTGTGCATTCCAATGGAGATGATGGCATTACCACATCCGACATCATTCGACCACGTGTGAAGCTCAAGGGACATTATGTCATGCCACGCCCGACCTAGTCCGATCGTGTGTTCTATCCAACCGCGGTGATGGTATTGGAACTACCGACGTCGTCCGATCGTGTGTGCTGACCATGGGCGATAATAACATGCCACGCCTAACGTCGTACGAACGTTTGTGCTGTCCAAGGGCAATGATGGCATGTTACACCCGATGTAGGCCAAACGTCTGAGTTTCCCAAGAGAAATAATGGGATGCGACACCCAACATCGTCCGACCGTGTGTGCTTTTTAAGGTCGATGATGGCATGGCATGCGCGACGTCGTCTCACCATGTATGCTGTCCTAGGGCAATGATGGGTTGCCCTGCGCGACGTTGTTCGATTGTGTGTATGCTGTCCAATTGCAATAAGGCATGCCACGCCCGACATCATCTTATCAGGTGTTCATTCCAAGGGTTATGATGGCACGCCACACCCAACGTAGTCCGATCGTGTTTGCTGTCAAATGGCGATGGTAGCGTGCCATGCTCGTCGTCGTCCCATAGAGTATGCAGTCTTAGGGCGATGATGGCATGACATGTCCGACGTTTTCGTACCGTGTGTGCTGCCAAAGAGCCATGTGGGCATGCCACGCTCTATGTGGTCCGATCATGTGTGCTATCAAAGGGTGATGATAACATGCGACACCCGACGTCGTCTGATTTTGTTTTCTTTCCAGGGGCAATGATGGTATGTCACTCCCGACATCGTCCCACGGTGTGTGCATTACAATGGATGATGGCATTAAAATGCTTGACGTTGTACGACCATGTGTTCTGTACAAGGGAGAGATGTCATGCCACGCCTGACGTCGTCATATCGTGTATGCTTCCAATGTGCGATGATGGGATGTAACGCCTGACGTCTTCCAACGGTTTATGCTTAACGAGGGGAATGATGTCATGCCGCGCCCGATGTCGTCCGACCCTGTGTATGTTGTACAAGGGCGATGATGGCCTACCATGCCCGACGTCGTCTGACCGTGTGTGGTGGCCAAGGGGCATGATGTCGTGCCACGTTTAACGTTGCCCAACCCTGTTTGCTGGCTAAAGGCCATGCGTCTTGGGATGCCTGACATCGTCCGATCGTTTGTGCTATGCAAGGGTGATGATATAATCTAACGCAAAACATCGTCCAAGCGTTTGTGCTGATCAAGGGGGATGATGGCATTCCACACCCGATGTTGTCCTACCATGTGTGGTGTCTGAGGGGAAAGATTGCATGTAACGCCTGACTTTATCTGACCACGTGTGCTGTCCAATGGCGATAATGTCATACCACGCTCGACGTTATCAGATCGTGTGTGTTACCCAAGGGCCATGCGGGCATGCCATGCCCGATATCGTATGATCGTGTGTGATGTCCAAGGGCGATGATAACAGGCCATGTCTGCCGTCCTTCGATCATGTATGCTTTCTTAGGGCAATGATAACATGCCACACCTGATGCATTTCAACCGTGTATGCTATCTAAGGGTAATGACGGAATTTAACACCCGACGTCGTCTAACAGTGTGTTCATCCTAAGGGCGATTATACAATTGCCACGCCCAACATAGTCCAATCATGTTTTCTGCCCAAGGGCCATGCGGTCGTGCTAGTACCTACATGGTTCGATCGTGTGTGTTGTCCAAGGTTGATAATAGAATGCCACGGCAAACGTTTTTTAATAGTGTATACTTTCCAAGGGTGATGATGGCATGCCACGCTCGCTGCATCCGACCGTGTGTGCTGTCCAAGGGCGAGATGGCATGCCATGCCCGACGTAGTCCGACCGTGTGTGCTTCCCAAGTGCAATGATGACATGTAACGTCAGACATCATCAAACTATGTGTGCTGCCCTAGGTTAAATACGGGCATGCCAAGCGTGCTGTACAAGGGCTGTTATGGCATGCCATGCTCGACGTCGTTCGACCGTGTGTTCTCACCAAAGACCATGCTAGCATGCCATGCCTTATGTCGTACGACTGTGTGTCTTGTCTAAGGGTGATGACGACATTCAACGCCCAACGTCGTCTCAGCGCTTGTTCTGCATAACGGATATGATGGAATTCCACGCCCGACGTTGTATATTCGTGTGTGCATTCCAATGGCGATAATGGCATTGCCACGGCCGATGTCATACGACCATGTGTGCATCCCAAGGTCCATGACGTTATGCCACGCCTGAAATAGCCCTATCGTGTGTGCTGTCCAAAGGCGATGATGGAATTTCCATGACTGATGTTGTCCGACCGTGTGGGCTGACCATGAGCGATGATAACATGCCACGCCTGACGTCGTACGACCGTCTGTGCTGTCCAAGGGCAATGATGGCATGCTATGCCTGACGTAGTCCGACCGTGTTAGCTTCACAAGTGAAATGATGGCAAGCCACGCCCAACGTCGTTCGACTGTGTGTGCTTCCTAAGGGCTATGATGTAATGGCACGCCCGACATCGTCTGACCGTGTATGCTGTCCAAAGGTGATGATGGGATGCCACACCCAAATTCGTCCGATAGTGTGTATGTTGTGTAATTGTGATAAGGCATGCCATGCCCAACATCATCTGTCGTGTGTTCATTCTTAGGAATATGATGGCGTTCCATTCCTGACATAGTCCTACTATGTATGATGTCCAAGAGAGATAATGGCATGCCATGCCTGACGTCGTCTGACCAAGTATTTAGTCCAAGGGCGATGATAGAATGCCACATATGATGTCGTCGGACCGTGTTTGTTGTCCAAGGTCCATGTGGGCATGCCACGCCCTATGTGGTCAAATCGTGTGTGCTACCCTACGGTGATTTTAACATGCAACGATCGACGTCGTCCGATCGGGTATTTTTTCAAAGGGCGATGATGGCATGATACGCCCGACTTCGTCCCACTGTGTGTGCATTTCAATGGATGATGGAATTACAATGCTTAACATTGTTTAACCGTATGTGGTGGCTAAGAACGAGATGGCATGCCACGCCCGACGTCGTCTGACTGTCTGTGCTGCCCAGAGGCCATGTGGGAATGCTATGCCCGATGTCGTCCTAACGTATGTGCAGTAAAAGTGTGATGATGTCCGTCCACATCAACGTCGTCCCACCGTGTGTGCTGCCTATGGACAATGCAGACATGTAACACCTGACGTCGTCCGATCATGTGTGCTACCCATGGACCATGCAAGGATGGCACGACGTTGTTAGATTGTGTGAGATGTCCAAGGGTGATGATGGAATCTAACGCCCAACAACGTCCGACGGTTTGTGCTGAACAAGGGGGATGTTTGCATGCTACACCTGATGTCGTCCGACCCTATGTATGTTGTACAACGGCGATGATGGACTACCACGCCCGATGTCGTCGGATCGTATGTACTGGACAAGGGGCATGATGCCATGCCACGCCTGACGTCGTCCGAGCGTGTGTGCTGCCCAAGGGCTATGTGGGCCTGGCATGCTTGACATCGTTCGATCGTGTGCGGTCCAAGGGCGATGATGGAATCTTGCACCCAACATCGTCCGACCATTTGTGTTAAATGATTGGGATGATGGCATGCCAAGCACGACGTCATCCCACCGTGTGTGTTGTCCAAGGGCAAAGATGGCATGTCACGCTCGACGTTGTTCGACACCGTGTACTTCCCAATGGCGATGTCGTACCATGCTCGACGTCATCCTATCGTGTGTGGGCCCAATTGCAATGCAGGTATGCAACGCCGAACATTGTCTGATTGTGTGTGGTGTCCAAGGGCGATGATAACATGTCACACTCGATGTAGTTTGAACGTGTGTGTTATCCAAGGGCGATGATGGCATTGCCACGCCCGATGTCGTCAAACTGTGTGTGCTGACCATGGGAGATGATAACATGCCACACCTGACGTCGTACGAGCATTTGTGTTGTCCAAGGGCAATGATGGCATGCAATGTTCAACGTAGTCCGACCATATGTGTTGCCCAAGGGAAATGATGGCATGCCACGCCCGACGTTTTGTGACAGTGTATGCATTCGAAGGACTATGATGGTATGCCACGCCCGACGTCCGTGTATTTTGTCCAAGGTAAGTGATGCGACGTCTTTCGAATGTGTGTGCTTCACAAGGGCGATAACTGCATCCCACACCCGATGTAATCCGACCGTGTGTTCTTCTCAAGGACCATGCAGGCATGCCACACCCTACTTGGTCCAATCGTCTAGGTTGTCCAAGGGAGATGATAACATGCCACGCCTGAGGTCGTTTGATCGTGTATTCTTTCCAAGGGCGATGATGGGATGCCATGCCTAAAGTTGTCCTACTGTGTATGCTGCCGAAGGTCGATGTGTGCATGTCACGCCCGATGTCATTCTTTTTACCGTATATGCAGTACAATTCTGATGATGGCATGCCACGCTCGACGTGTCCGACCCTGTGTGCTCACTAAGGACCATGTTGGTATGCCATACCTAATGTCGTACTACCGTGTGTGTTGTCCAAGGGCGATGATTGTATCTAACGCCCACCGTTGTCCGGCCGCTAGTGCTGCATAGGAGCAATGATGGCATGCCACGCCCGACGTTGTCTATCTGTGTGTGCATTCCAAAGGTGATGATGGCATGCCACGTTGACTTCGTCCGACCGTCTGTGTTGGCCAAAGGGAAATAACGGTATTTAACGCCCTACATCGTTCGACCATATGTGCTGCTCAAGGGCAATGATAGCATTGCCATGCCCAACGTCCTCTGATCCTGTGTGTGCAGTCCAAGGGCGACGATAACATACCACGCCCAATGTCGTCTTACCGTTTGTGCATCATAAGGGCGTTGATGGCATTCCACGCCCGACGTCGTCCGTCCATGTTTATGCTTTCCAAGAGAGATGATGTCCTTCCACGCCCGACATCGTCCCACCATGTGTGCTTGCCAAGGGCCATGATGGCATATCACGCCGAAAGTGTTCTGACTGTGTATGTCGTCAAAGGGAGATGATGGCATTCCACGCCTGATGTCATCACACCATGTTTGCTATCCAATGGCGATGACGGCATGCCATGCGCGACGTCATCCGACACTGTGTGCAACCCAACGGCCATGCAGGAATGTTACGCCCGATGTCGTCCGATTGTGTGTTATGTCCAAAGGCGTTGTGTAACATCCCACATCCGACGTCCTCTTATTGTCTATTTTTTTTGAGGGCAATGATATCATGTCACTCCTGAAGTAGTCCAATCGTTTTTGCTGTACAAGGGCGACGATGGCATTGCCACAATGATGTCGTCCTACTGTCTGTGTTGACCATGGGAGATGAAAACATCCCACGCCTGACGTCGTACAAGCTTTAGTGTTGTCCAAGGCCAATGATGGCATGCAACGCCCGACATTGTCCGACCATGTATGATACCCAAGGGAAATAATGGCATACCACGCCCGACGTCGTCTGACAGAGTATGAAGTCCAAGGGCGATGATGGCATGCCATTCTCGAAGTCATCCGACCGTGTGTACTGCCCAAGGGCAATGATAGCATTTCACGCCTGACGTTGTTCGAATGTGTGTGTTGTACATGGGCGATAATGGCATGTTATGCCCGACATCATCCGACCGTGTGTCCTGCCCAAGGGTCATGCGGCATGCCACACCCTACATGGTCCAATCGTCTGTGCTGTCAAAGGGAGATAATAACATACCAAACCAAAGGCAGCCTTGTCGTGTATACTTTCCAAGGGCAATGATTGGATGCCATGCGTGAATTTTTCCAATCGTTTAAGATTCCCAAGGTCTATGTAGGCATGAAACACCCGATATCGTCCTACCATATGTGTTGTTCAAGGGCTATGAGTGCATGCCACGCTAAACATCATCAGACCGTGTTTGCTACCAAAGGACCATGCTAGCATGCCACGCCTAACGTTTTACGACCGTGTGTGCTGGCCAATGGCGATGATTGTATCTAACGCCCAACATCATCAGAACGCTTGTGTTTCACAAAAGTGATGATGGCATGGCACACCAGACGTCATCTGTCTGTGTGTGAATTCCAAAGGAGATGAGGGCATGACACATCGGCATCGTCCAACCGTGTGTGCTGTCCAAAGGGCAATAACGACATTTAACGCCCTACATCATCCGACCGTGTGTGCTACCCAAGGGAATTGATAGAATTTCCACACCGAACATAGTCCGACCGTGTGTGCAGTCCAAGGATGATGATAATATGCAACCCCCAACATCGTCCATCTACGTGTGCTTTCCAAGGGCGATGATGGCATGCATTGCCCGACGCCTTCCGTCCCTGTGTATGGTATCCAATGGCGATGATGGCCTGCCACGCCTGATGTCGTCCGACCGTGTGTGCCTTCAAAAGTCTATTATAGCATGACACACTCAACGTAGTCTGACCGTGTATATTGTCAAAAATCCATGATGGCATGCCACGCCCAACTTTGTCACACCGTGTGTAATGTCGAAGGGCGAAGATGGCATGTCATGCTCGATGTCGTTCGACTACAGGCGTTGCCCAATGGCGATGATTACATGCCGCGCCTGACATCATCTGACTATGTGTGCTGTCTAAGGGCCATGCAGGCATGCCACGTCCGCCATCGTCTGATTTTATGTACTATCCAAGGGCGATGTTAACATGCCACTCCCAACATCGTCTGATCGTGTATGCTTTCCAAGGGCGATGATGGCATGCAACGCCCGACATTGTCCGACCATGTATGATACCCAAGGGAAATAATGGCATACCACGCCCGACGTCGTCTGACAGAGTATGCAGTCCAAGGGCGATGATGGCATGCCATTCTCGAAGTCATCCGACCGTGTGTACTGCCCAAGGGCAATGATAGCATTTCACGCCTGACGTTGTTCGAATGTGTGTGTTGTACATGGGCGATAATGGCATGTTATGCCCGACATCATCCGACCGTGTGTCCTGCCCAAGGGTCATGCGGCATGCCACACCCTACACGGTCCAATCGTCTGTGCTGTCAAAGGGAGATAATAACATACCAAACCAAAGGCAGCCTTGTCGTGTATGCTTTCCAAGGGCAATGATTGGATGCCATGCGTGAATGTTTCCAATCGTTTAAGATTCCCAAGGTCTATGTAGGCATGAAACACCCGATATCGTCCTACCATATGTGTTGTTCAAGGGCTATGAGTGCATGCCACGCTAAACATCATCAGACCGTGTTTGCTACCAAAGGACCATGCTAGCATGCCACGCCTAACGTTTTACGACCGTGTGTGGTGGCCAATGGCGATGATTGTATCTAACGCCCAACATCATCAGAACGCTTGTGTTTCACAAAAGTGATGATGGCATGGCACACCAGACGTCATCTGTCTTTGTGTGAATTCCAAAGGAGATGAGGGCATGACACATCGGCATCGTCCAACCGTGTGTGCTGTCCAAAGGGCAATAAAACGACATTTAACGCCCTACATCATCCGACCGTGTGTGCTACCCAAGGGAATTGATAGAATTTCCACACCGAACATAGTCCGACCGTGTGTGCAGTCCAAGGATGATGATAATATGCAACCCCCAACATCGTCCGTCTACGTGTGCTTTCCAAGGGCAATGATGGCATGCATTGCCCGACGCCTTCCGTCCTGTGTATGGTATCCAATGGCGATGATGGCCTGCCACGCCTGATGTCGTCCGACCGTGTGTGCCTTCAAAAGTCTATTATAGCATGACACACTCAACGTAGTCTGACCGTGTATATTGTCAAAAATCCATGATGGCATGCCACGCCCAACTTCGTCACACCGTGTGTAATGTCGAAGGGCGAAGATGGCATGTCATGCTCGATGTCGTTCGACTACAGGCGTTGCCCAATGGCGATGATTACATGCCGCGCCTGACATCATCTGACTATGTGTGCTGACTAAGGGCCATGCAGGCATGCCACGTCCGCCATCGTCTGATTGTATGTACTATCCAAGGGCGATGTTAACATGCCACTCCCAACATCGTCTGATCGTGTATGCTTTCCAAGGGCGATGATGGCATTAACACGGCCGACGTTGTCCGACCGAGTGTACTTACCATGGACGATGATGGCATGTCACGCCCAACGTTGTCCAAATATGTGTGCTGCAGAAGGGAGATAATGGCATGCCATGCCCGACGTCATCCGTGTGTGCTGTCCAAGGGCGATGATGGAATTTCCATGACTGATGTTGTCCGACCGTGTGGGCTGACCATGAGTGATGATAACATGCCATGCCTGACGTCGTACGACTGTCTGTGCTGTCCAAGGGCAATGATGGCCTGCTATGCCTGAAGTAGTCCGACCGTGTTAGCTTCCCAAGTGAAATGATGGCAAGCCACGCCCAACGTCGTTCGACTGTGTGTGCTTCCTAAGGGCTTTGATTGAATGGCACGCCTGACATCGTCTGACCGTGAATGCTGTCCAAAGGTGATGATGGGATGCCACACCCAAATTCGTCCGATAGTTTGTATGTTGTCTAATTGTGATAAGGCATGCCATGCCCAACATCTTCCGTCGTGTGTTCATTCTAAGGAATATGATGGTGTTCCATTCCCGACATAGTCTTAATGTGTATGATGTCCAAGAAAGATAATGGCATGTCATGCCCGATGTTCTCCGAACGCATGTGCTGCCCAATGGCGATGATGGCATACCACGCTCGACGTCATCCGACCGTGTGGTCTTCCCAAGGGCAATGCGGGCATGCCACGCCCGACATCGTCCGAACATTTGTGCTGTCAAAGGGAGATGATAACATGCCACGCCTGCGTCGTCCGATTTTGTATGCTTTTCTATGTCAATGATAACATGCCACACCTGACGTAGTTAGACCGTGTATGCTATCCAAGGTCAATGATGGCATTTAATACCCGATATCGTCCAACTGTGTGTGCTGCCTAAGGGTGATTATTGCATTGCCATGCCCGACGTAGTCCTATCATGTGGCTGCCCAAGCGCTATGCTGCATTCCACGCCCTACGTGGTCCGATCATGTAGGTTGTCCAAGTATGATGATATCATGCCACGCCCAACGTCGTTCGATCGTGTAAACTTTCCATAAGTTATGATAACATGCCACGCTCGGCGTCATCCGTCCGTGTGTGCTGTCAAATGTTGAGATGTCATGCCATACACGAAGTCGTACGAACGTGTGTGCTTCCTAACAGCGATGATGGCATGTAACGCCGACCGTCGTTAGACTATGTGCACTGTCCTAGTTCAATGTTGGCATGCCACGCTCGATGTCGTCCTACCGTATATGCAGTACAACGGTGATGAAAGCATGCCACGCTCGACATCGTCCGATCGTGCGTGCTCCCCTTAGGACCATGCTGGTATGCCATGCCTAATGTCGTACTACCGTGTGTATTTTCCAAGGGCGATGATGGCATCTAACTCCCAAGCTGCATAAGAGCGATGATGGCATGTCACAGCCGACGTTGTCTATTTGTGTGTGCATTCAAAGGTGATGGTGGGATGCCATGTCGACTTCGTTCGACCGTGTCTTCTATCCAAAAGACAATAATAATATTTAACGCCCTACGTTTTCCGACCGTCTGTGCTGCCCAAGGGAGATGATATCATTGCCACGCCCAACGTCATCTTACTGTGTGTGAACTCCAAGGGAGATAATAACATACCACGCCCAACATCGTCCGACCCTTTGTGCTTTCCAAGGGCGATGATGGCATGCCACGCCCGATGTCGTCTTTATCTTTTTATGCTGTCCAAGGGAGATGATGGCCTGCCACGCCCGAAGTCGTCTGACCATGTGTGCTTGCCAAGGTCCATGATTGTATGCCACTCCCGATGTGTTCCAACCCTATATGTCGTTCAAAGGCAATGAAGACATGCCACGCCTGACGTCATCACACAATGTTTGTAGTCTAAGGGCGAAGATGGCATGTCACGTTCGACGTAGTTTGACCGCGTGGGATGCCCAATGGGGATGACTACATGCTATCCCCGATGTCATTCGACAGTGTGTGCTGCCCAAGAGCCATGCTGGCATGCCACGCCCGATGTCATCGGATTTTGTGTGCTGTCCAAGGACTATAGTAACATGCCACACCCGATGTCCTCTGATTGTCTGTTTTTTCCAATTGTAATAATGAGATGCCACACCCGACTTAGTCCTATCATGTGTGTTGTCCAAGCGAGATGATCGCATTGCGACGCCTGATTTTGTCCAACTGTGTGTGCTAACCATGGGAGATGATAACATGCAACACGTGACGTCATATGAGCGTTTGTGTTGTACAAGGGCAATGATGGCATGCAATGTCAAACGTAGTCCGACTATGTGTTTTTGTCAAGGGAAATGATGACATGCCACGCCCGACGTTGTTTGACAGTGTATGCAGTCCAAGGGCAATGATGGCATGCCACGCCCGACGTCATCAAACTGTTTGTTTTGCCCAAGGTCGATGATGGAATTCCACGCCTGACGTTGTATATTCGTGTGTGCATTCCAAAGGCGATGATGTAATGCCACGTCGACTTCGTCCGATAGTTTATGTTGTCCAAAGGGAAATAATGGTATTTTATGCTCTACATAGTCCAACCGTCTGTGCTGCCCAAGGGCGATGATAGCATTGCCAAAGCCAATGTCGTCTTATGTGTGTGTAGTCCAAGGGCGAGGATAACATCTGACATTTAACGTCGTTCTACCCTGTGTGCTTTCCAAGGACGATGATTGTGTTCCATGTCCGATGTCGTCCGTCCCTGTATATATTGTCCGAGGGGGATGATGGCCTTCCACGCCCGACATCGTCCGACTTTGTGTGCCTTCCAAGGGCCATGATAGCATGCCGCGCCCGATGTGTTCTTACTGTGTATGTTTTCTAAGGGCGATGATGGCATGCCACGCCTGACAACATCACACCATGTTTGCATTCCAAGGGCGAAGATGGCATGTCACGTTCGGTGTCATTCGACTGCGTGAGATGCCTAATGGCGATGATGGCATGCCATGCCCGACGTCATTCGACAGTTTGTGTTGCCTATGGTCCACGCAGGTATGCCACGCCTGATGTTGTCCACTCGTATGTGCTGTCGAAGGGCATTGGTAACATGCCACGCCGGACGTTATATAATTGTGTGGTTTTTTCCAAGGGAAATGAAGTCATGCCACGCCCTACGTAGTCTGATCGTGTGTGTTGTCCAAGGGCGATGATGGAATCTAACGCCCTACATCGCCCAACCAATTGTGCTGAACAAGGGGGATGATGGCATTTCACGCCCACAGTCGTCATATCGTTTGTGTTTTCCAAGGGCGAAGATGGCATGTCACGCCCGATGTTCTCCGAATGCATGTGCTGCCCAATGGTGATGATGGCATACCACACTCGACGTCATCCGACCGTGTGTGCTTCCCAAGGGCCACGCGGGCATGCCATGCCCGACATCGTCCGAATGTTTGTGCTGTCAAATGGGGGATGATAACATGCCACGCCAGACATCGTCAGATTGTGTATGCTTTTCAATGGCAATGATAACATGCCACACCTGACGTAGTTAGACAGTGTATGCTATCCAAGGTCAATGATGGCATTTAATACCCGATATCGTCCAATCGTTTGTGCTGCCTAAGGGTGATTATTGCATTGCCATGCCCGACGTAATCCTATCATGTGGTGCCCAAGCGCTATGCTGCATGCCACGCCCTACGTGGTCCGATCATGTGGGTTGTCCAAGTATGATGATAACATGCCACGTCCAACGTCGTTCGATCGTGTAAACTTTATATGAGAGATGACAACATGCCACGCTCGGTGTCATCCGACCGTGTGTGCTGTCAAATTTTGAGAGCCATGCACGAAGTCGTACGATCGTGTGTGCTTCTAACTGCAATGATGGCATGTAACGCCAAACGTCGTTAGACTATGTGCACTGTCCTAGTTCAATGTTGGCATGCCACGCCCAATGTCGTCCTACCGTATATGCAGTACTAGGGTGATGATGGAATGCCACGCTCGACGTCGTCCGATCTTGCGTGCTTCCCTTAGGACCATGCTGGTATGCCATGCCTAATATCATACTACCGTGTGTATTTTCCAAGGGCGATAATGGCATCTAAAGCCCAAGCTGCATAAGAGCGATGATGGCATGTCACAGCCGACGTTGTCTATCTATGTGTGCATTCAAAGGTGATGGTGGCATGCCATGTCGTCTTCGTTCGACCGTGTCTTCTATCCAAAAGACAATAATAATATTTAACGCCCTACAATTTTCGACCGTATGTGCTACCCAAGGGAGATGATAGCATTGCCACGCCCAACGTCGTCTTACTGTGTATGCACTCCAAGGGACATAATAACATACCACACCCAACGTCGTCCGACCCTTTGTGCTTTCCAAGGGCGATGATGGCATGCCACGCCTAATGTCGTCTTTCTCTTTTTTTTTGTCCAAGGGAGATGATGGCCTGCCACGCCCAAAGTCATCTGACCATGTGTGCTTGCCAAGGTCCATGATTGCATGCCACGCCCGATGTGTTCCAACCGTGTATGTCGTTCAAGGGCAATGATGACATGCCACGTCTGACATCATCACACAATGTTTGCAGTGTAAGGGCGAAGATGTCATGTCACGTTCGACGTTGTCTGACCGCGTGGGCTGCCCAATGGCGATGATGGCATGCCATGCCCAATGTCATTCGACAGTGTGTGCTGCCCAAGAGCCATGCTGGCATGTCACGCCAGATGTCATCCGATTTTGTGTGCTGTCCAAGGACTATAGTAACATGCCACGCCCGACGTCCTCTGATTGTGTGTTTTTTCCAATGGTAATGATGTCATGCCACACTCGACTTAGTACGATCGTGTGTGTTGTCCAAGGGAGAAGATGGCATCGCGAAGCCCGGTTTCATCCAACCGTGTGTGCTAACCATGGGAGATGATAACATGCCACACCTGACATCGTACGAGCGTTTGTGTTGTACAAGGCCAATAATGGCATGCAATGTCCGACGTAGTCCAACCATGTGTGTTGGTCAAGGGAAATGATGGCATGCCACGCCCGACGTTGTTTGACAGTGTATGCAGTCCAAGGGCGACGATGGCATGCCACGCTCGACGTCATCCGACCGTGTGTTTTGCCCTAGGGAGATGATGGCAAGTCACACCCGACGTCGTCAGAATGTGTGTGCTGCAAAAGGGCGATAATTGCATCCCACGCGTGACGTAATCCCACCGCGTGTTCTTCCCAAGGCCCATGCGGGAGTGCAACACCCTACTTTGTCCTATCGTCTAGGCTGTCCAAGGGCGATGATAAGATGCCACGTATGAGGTCGTCCGATCGTGTATGGTTTCCAAGGGTGATGATGGGATGCCATGCCTGAAGTTGTCCTAACGTTTTTGGTGCCCAAGGGCGATGTGTGCATGTCACGCCCTTTTTGGTCCTACCGTATGTGCAGTACTAGGGCTATGATTGCATGCCACGTTCAACGTCGTCAGACTGTGTGTGCTGTCGAAGGACCATGCTGTTATGTCACGCCTAACGTTGTACCATCGTGTGTGCTGGCCAATGGTGATGATGGCATCTAACGCCAAACATCGTCCGACCACTTGTGCTGCACACGGTTGATGATAACATGCCAACCCCGACATCGTCCGACCAGTTGTGCTTTCCAAGGGCGATGATGGCATTCAATTCCCGACGTCGTCCGTCCTTGTGGATGCTATCCAAGGGCGATGATGGCCTGCCACGCCCGACTCCGTTCGATCGTGTATGCTTGTCAAAGTCCATGATGGCATGCCACACTCAATGTAGTCCGACCGTGTATGTTGTCCAAGGCGATGATGGCATGCCACTCCTAACTTTGTGTGTTTCCCAATGGCGATAATGGCATACCACGCTCGACGTCATCAGACAGTGTGTGTTGCTAAAGGGCCATGCAGGCATGCAATGCTCGACATTATTCGATCGTGTGTGATGTCCAATGGCAATGATAACATGCCATGCTTGACGTCGTACGAGCGTTTGTGTTGTCTAAAGGCAATGATGGCATGCAACGCCCGACGTAGTCTGACCATGTATGCTGCCCAAGGGAAATAATGGCATGCCACGCCGGACGTCGTCTGACAGAGTATGCAGTTCAAGGGGGATGATGTCATGCCATGCTCGACGTCATCCGACCGTGTGTGCTTCCCAAGAGTAATGAAAGCATTTCACGCCCGACGTTGTTCGAATGTGTGTGTTGCACAAGGGCGATGATCGCATGCCGTGCCTGACATCATCCGATCGTGTGTCCTTCGCAAAGACCATGAGGCATGCCACACCCTACGTGGTCCAATCGTCTGTGTTGTCCAAGGGCGATAATAACATACCACACCTGAGGTAGTCTGGTCGTGTATGCTTTCCAAGGGCGAGGATGGGATGCCATGCCTAATGTTGTCCGGCCGTGTGTGATGCCCAAGGGCGATGTGGGCATGCCACACCCGATGTCATCCTATCGTATGTGCTGTACAAGGACTATGATGGCATGCCACGCTCAACATCGTCAGACCGTGTCTGCTTCACAAGGACCATGCTTGAATGCCATGCCAAACGTTTTACGACCGTTTGTGCTGGTCAATGGAGATGATTGTATCTAACGCCCAACATCGTCTGAATGCTTGTTCTTCACAAGGGTGATGATGGCAAGGCACACCTGACGTCATCTTTCTGTGTGTGCATTCCAAAGGAGATGATGGCATGCCACGTCAGCATCGTTCGACCGTTTGAGCTATCCAAATGGCAATAATGGCATTTAACTCCCTACATTGTCCGACTGTGTGTGCTACCCAAGGGAATTACTAGTATTTCCATACCCAACGTCGTTTGACCATGTGTGCAGTCCACGGGCAATGATAATATTCCACCCCAATCATGGCATGCTATGCCCGACGCCTTCCGTCTATCTGTATGCTATCCAAGGGCGATGATGGTCTGCCACTACCGATGTCGTCCAACCGTGTTTGCGTTCCAAAGTCTATTATGGCATGCCACACTCAACGTAGTCTAACCGTTTATGTTGTCAAAGAGTAATGAATTCATTCCACGCCTGACTTCGTCACACCGCGTGTAAAGTCGAAGGGGGATGATGTCATGTCATGCTTGACGTCATCCGACTTCAAGCGTTCCCCAATGGTGATGATGGTATGCCGCGCCTGACATCATCCATCGATGTGTGCTGACCAAGTGCCATGCGGGCATGCCACGTGCGACATTGTCTGAATGTGTGTTCTATTTAAGGGCGATGATAACATACCACGCCCAACATCGTCTGATTGCGTATGCTTTCCAAGGGCGATGATGGCATTGCCACGGCCGACGTCATCCGACCGTGTGTACTGACCTTGGGCGATGATGGCATGTCAAGCCCGACGTTGTACAAATGTGTGTGCTGCACAAGGACGATAATGGCATGCCACGCCTGACGTCATCCGATCGTGTGTCCTATCCAAGGGCCATGCAGGCGTGCCCCACCCTACGTTATCTAATCGTTTGTTCTCCCCAACGGCGATGATAACATTCCATGCCTGAGTTCATCCGATCGTGTATGCTTGCCAAGGGCCATGATTGCATTCCATGCCCGATGTGTTCTTACCCTGTATGTCATCAAGGGGCAATGATGGCATGCCACGCCTGACATCATCACACAATGTTTGGATTACAAGGGAGATGATGGCATGTCATATTTGGTGTCGTTCGACTGCGTGGGCTGCCCAATGGGAATGATGGCATGCCATGCCCGACGTCATCCGACAGTGTCTGCTGCCCAAGAGCCATGCTGGCATGCCAGGCCCGATGTCGTCCGATAGTGTGTGCTGTCCAAGGACGATGGTAACATGCCACGCCCGACGTCCTTTGATTGTGTGTCTTTTTACAAGGGAAATAATGTCATGCCACACCCGACATAATCCGATCGTGTGTGTTGTCCAAGGGCGATGATGGCATTGCCACGCCCTATGTCGTCCAACCCTGTGTGCTGACCATGAAAGATGATGACATGCCACTCCTCTCGTCGTACAAGCGTTTGTGTTTTCCAAGGGCAATGATGGCATGCAATGGACGGAGTAGTCCGACCATGTGTGTTGCCCAAGGAAAATGATGGCCTGCCATGCTCGACGTTGTCTGACAGTGTATGCAATCCAATGGTGATGATGGCATGCCACACCCAACGTCATCCGACCGTGTGTGTTGCCCAAGGGCTACGATGTCAAGTCATGTCCGATGTCATCCGAATGTGTGTGCTCCACAAGGGCGATAATTTCATCCCACGCCCAACGTAATCCGACCGTGTGTTCTTACCAAGGGCCATGCGAGCATGCCACATACTACGTGGTCAAATCGTCTAGGTTGTCCAAGGGCGATGATAAGATGTCACACCGCGTGTAAAGTCGAAGGACAAAGATAGAATGTCATTCTTGACGTCGTCCGACCGCAAGCATTGCCCTATGGCGATGATGACATGCCGCGCCTGACATCATCCGACTATGTGTGCTGACCAAGGGCCATGCGGGCATGCCACGTACGACATCGTCTGATTGTGTGTACTATTTAAGGGCGATGATAACATGCCACACCCAACATCGTCTGACCGTGGATGCTTTCCAAGGGCGATGATGGCATTGGCACGGCCGACGTCGTTCGACCGTGTGTACTGACCATGGGCAATGATGGCATGTCACGCCCGACGTTGTCCAAATATGTGTGCTGCACAAGGGCGATAATGGCATGCCACGCCCGACGTCATCCGATCGTGTGTCCTACCCAAGGGCCATGCGGTTGTTCCCCACCCTACGTTGTCCAATCTTGTGTTCTCTCCATGGGCGATGATAACATGCCATGCCTGAGTTCATCTGATCATGTATGCTTTCTAAGGGCGATGATGGGATGACATGCCCATCGTTTTCCGAGCTTTTGTGCTTCCCAAGGGCGATGTGGCATGGCACGCCTGATGTAATCCTACCATATCTGCAGTACAAAGGCGATGATGGCACGCCACGCTCAACGTCGTCTGTCCGTGTGTGCTACCCAAGGACCATGCTGGCATGCCACGTCTAACGTTGAATGACCGTATGTACTGGCCAATGGCATTTATGTCATCTAACGCCCTACATCGTCTGACCGATTGCGCTGCACAAGGGCAATAATGTCATTTAACGCCCTACGTTGTCCCACCGTGTGAGCTTCCTAAGGACGAAGATAACATTGCCACACCCAACGTCGTCAGAATGTGTGTCTAGTCCAAGGGCGATGGTAACATGGAAAGACCGATGTCGTATGACCGTGTATGTTGTCCAAGGGCTATGGTGGGATGCTACGCCCGACATCATCCGATAGTGAGCTGTCCAATTGCCATAAGGCATGGCATGCCTAACATCATTCGATCGGGTGTTCTTTCTTAGGGTGATAATGTCATGCAACACCCGACATAGTCCGACCGTTTATGTTGTCCAAGGGTGATGATGGCATGCCACACCCGATGTCGTCCTACCGTATCTACAGTACAAGTGTGATGATGGTCGTCCACGTCCACGTCGTCCCACCGTCTGTGCTGTACAAGGACCATGGAGGTATGCAATGCCCGACGTCGTCCAATCATGTTTGCTGCCAAAGGGCAATGGATTCATGCCATGCCGAACGTTGTTTGATCTTGTGTGTTTTCCAAGGGTGATGATACAATCTAACGCCCAACATCGTCTGAAGGTTTGTGCTGAACAAATGAGATGATGGCATGCCACTCCCGCTGTCGTCTGACCCTATGTATGTTATACAAAGGAGATGATGGCCTACCACGCCCGACGGCATCTGACCGTGTGTGATGGCCAAGGGGCATAATGTTATGCCATGCCTGACGTCGTCCGACCGTGTGTGCTGCCCAAGGGCCATGTGAGCATGGCATGCCTGACATCGTCAGATTGTGTGTGCTTTCCAAGGGCGATGATGGAATCTAACGCCCAACATTGCCAATTGTTTGTGCTGAACAAGGGGGATGATGGCATGACACACCCGAAGTCGTCCCACCGTTTGTGTTGTCCAAGGGCGAAGATGGCATGTCACGCCCAATGTTTTCCAAACGCATGTGCTGCCCAATGGCCTTGATTGCATACAACGCTCGACGTTATCATCCCACCGTCTGTGCTGCCCAAGGGACATGCGGGCATGCCACGCCCGACATCGTCTGAACGTTGTGCTGCCGAAGAACGATGATTACTTGCCATGCCTTACATTGTCCGATGGTGTATGCTTTCCTATGGAGATGATAAAATTCCACACCCGACGTAGTTAGACCATGTATACTATCCAAGGTCAATGATGGCATTTAACACCCGATATCGTCCAACCGTGTCTGCTGCAATAGGGTGATTATTGCATTGCCATGCTCGATGTAGTCCCATCATGTGTGTTGCCCAAGTGCTATGCTGCATGGAACGCCCTACGTGGTTCGATCATGTGGGTTTTCCAAGTATGATTATAACATGCCAAGCCCAACGTCGTTCGATCGTGTAAACTTTCCAAGGGAGATGATAGAATGCCACGCTCGGCGTGGTCTGACCACGTGTGTTGTTAAAGATTTAGATGTCATGCCATGCACGAAGTCATTCGATCGTGTGTGCTTCCCAAGTACAATGATGGAATGTAACGCCAAACATCGTTAGACTATGTGTCCTGCCCTAGTTCCATGTTGGCATGACACGCCTAATGTCGTCCTACCGTATATGAAGTACAAGGGTGATAATGGCATGCCACGCTCGACGTCGTCCGACCGTGTGTGCTCCCCAAGGTTCATGCTGGTATGCCATGCCTAATGTCATACTACCGTGTGTATTTTCCGAGGGCGATGATGGCATCAAGCACCAAGCTGCATAAGAGTGATGATGGCATGTCACACCCGACATTGTCTATCCGTGTGTGCATTCCAAAGGTGATGCTGGCATGCCACGTCGACTTCGTCCGACCGTGTGTGCTTTTTAAAAGACAATAATGGTATTTAATGCCCTGCATCGTCCGTCCGTCTGTGCTGCCCATGGGCAGTGATAGCATTGCCACGCCCAATGTCATCTTAGTGTGTGTGCAGTCCAAGGGAGTAATAACATACACACTCAACGTCGTTCGACCCTTAATCTTTCCAAGGGTGATGATGGCATGCCACGCCCGATGTCGTCTTTCCCTTTTTATGCTGTCCAAGGGCGATGATGGCCTGCCACACCCGATGTGTTCTGACCATGTGTGCTTGCCAAGGGCAATGATTGAATTCCATACCTGATGTGTACCGACCCTGTATGTTGTCCAAGGGCAATGATGGCATGCCACCCCTGACGTCATCACACAATTTTTGCAGTGTAAGGGCGAAGATGGCATGTCACGTTCGACGTCATCCGACCGCGTGGGCTACCCAATTGGGATGATGGCATTCCATGCCCGATGTCATTCAACAGTGTGTGCTACCCAAGAGCCATGCTGACATGCCACGCTGGATGTTGTCTAATTTTGTGTGCTGTCCAAGGGCGATAGTAACATACCACGCCGATGTCCTCCAATTGTGTGTTTTTTCCATGGGTAATGATGTCATTCCACCCCCAACTTAGTCTGATCGTGTGTGTTGTCCAAGGGCGATGATGGCATTGCCACACCCAATGTCGTCCAACCGTCTGTGCTGACCATGGGAGATGATACCATGCCACGCCTAACATCGTACGAGCGTTTGTGTTGTCCAAGGGCAATGATGGCATGCAATGTCTGACATAGTCCGACCATGTATGTTGCCCAAGGGAAATGATGGCATGCCACGCCCGACGTCACCCGACCGTGTGTTTTGACAAAGGGCGATGATAGCAAGTCATGCCCGACGTCGTCTGAATGTGTGTGCTGCACAAGGGCGATAATTGCATCCAACGCCTGATGTAATCTGACCGTCTGTGTTCTGCCCAAGGGCCATGCGGGCAGTCCATACCCTACTTGGTCCAATCGTCTAGGCTGTCCAAGGGACATGATAACATGCCACGCCTGACGTCGTCCGATCGTGTATGCTTTCCAAGGGTGATGATGGGATGCCATGGCTGAAGTTGTCCTACCATTTACGCTGCCCAAGGGCGATGTGTGCATGTCACTCCCGATTTCGTGCTTCCATATATGCAGTACAAGGTCTATGATGGCATGCCACGCTAAATGTCGTCAGACAGTGTCTGCTGCCCAAGGACCATGCTGCCATGCCACGCCTAACGTTGTACGACCGTGTGTGGGCCAATGGCGATGATTGCATCTAACGGCCAACATCGTCCGAACGCTTGTGCTGCACAAGGTTGGTGATAGCATGGCACACCTGACGTCATATGTCTGTGTTTGCATTCGAAAGTAGATGATTGAATGACACGTCGGTATCGTCCCACCGTGTGTGCTGTCCAAAGGGAAATAATGGCATTTAACACCCTACATCGTTCGACCGTGTGTGCTATTAAAGGGAATTGATAACATTGCCACACCCAACGTTGTATGACCATGTGTGCAGTCCATGGGCGATGATTGAAAATATGCCACCCCTGACAACGTCCATCCGCTTGTGCTTTCGAATGGCGATGATGGCATGCTATGATCGACGCCTTCTGTCCCTGTGTATGCTATCAAAGGGCGATGATGTCCTGCCAAGCCCGATGTCGTTCGACCGTGTGTGCTTTTCAAAGTCTATTATGGCATGCAACACTCATTGTAGTCTGATCGTATATGTTGTCAAAGATCCGTGATGGCATGCCACGCCCGACTTCGTCAAACCGCGTGTAAAGTCAAAGGGAGAAGATGCCATATCATGCTCGACGTCGTTCGACCGCAAGAGTTTCCTTGTTGCGATGATGGCATGCCGCGCCTGACATCATCCGACTATGTGTGCTGACCGAGTGCTATGCGGGCATGGCACGTCCGACATCGTCGGATTGTGTATACTATTTAAGGGCGATGATAACATGCAACACTCAACATCATCTGATCGCATATGCTTTCCAAGGGCGATGATGGCATTGCCAAGCTGACATCGTCCAACCGTGTGTACTCACCGTGGGAGATGATGGCATATCACACCCGATGTTGTCCAAATGTGTATGTTGCACAAGGGTGATAAAGGCATGCTACACCCGATGTCATCTGATTGTGTGTCCTGCCCTAGGTCCATGCGAGCATACCCCACCCTACGTGGTCCAATCATCTGTTCTCTCCAAGGACGATGATAACATGCCATGCATGAGTTCTTCCGATCGTGTATTCTTTCCAAGGGTGATGATGGGATGACATGCCTGACGTTTTCCGACCGTTAAGTGCTTCCCAAGGGCGATGTGGGCATGCCATGCCCGATGTTATCCTATCGTATCTGCAGTACAAGGGCGATTATGGCATGCCACACTCAACGTCGTCTGACCGTGTGTGCTGCCCAAGGACTATGCTGGCATGCCACGTCTAACGTTGTACGACTGTGTGTGCTGGCCAATGGCGATGATGTTATCTAACGCCCAACATCGTCCGACCGCTTGTGCTGCACAAAGGCATTAATGTCATTTCAAGCCCTACGTTGTCCCACCGTGTGTGCTTCCCAAGAGTGATGATAGCATTGCCACACCAAACGTCATCAGACGGTGTGTGCAGTCGAAGGGCAATGATAACATGAAAAGCCCGATGTCGTATGACTGTGTATGCTGTCCAAGCACTATGATGGGATGCCACGCCCGACATCGTCTGATAGTGTGTATGCTGTCCAATTTCCGTAAGGCATGCTATGCCTAACATCATTCGATCGGGTTTTCTTCCTAAGGGTGATGATGGCATGCCACACCAAACATAGTCCGTACGTTTATGTTGTCCAAGGGTGATGATGGAATGCCACACCCGATCTCGTCCTACCGTATGTGTAGTACAAGTGTGATGATGGTCGTCCACGGTGATGTCGTCCGACCGTGTGTGCTGTCCAAGGACCATGCAGGTATACAATGCCCGACGTCATCCAATCATGTTTGCTACCCAAGGACAATGGAGGCATGACACACCCAACATTGTTCGATCTTGTGTGCTGTCCAAGGGAGATAATGGAATCTAATGACCAACATCGTCTGACGGTTTATGCTGAACAAATTGGAAGATGGCATGCCACGCCCGCTGTCGTCCGACCCTGTGTATGTTATACAAGGGCGATGTTGGCATACCACGCCCGACGTCGTCTGCCAGTGTGTGCTGGTCAACGGGCATAATGTTATGCCATGCATGACGTTGTCCGACCGTGTTTGCTACCCAAGGTCCATGCGGGCATGGCACGCCTGACATCGTCCGATCGTGTGCGCTTTCCAACGACGATGATGGAATCTAACACCCAACATCGCCAAACTATTTGTGCTGAATAAGGGGTATGATGGCATGCAACACCCGAAGTCGTCCCACCTTTTGTGTTGTCCAAGGGCGAAGATATCATGTCACGCTTGAAGTTCTCCGACCGCATGTGCTACCAAATGGCGATGTTGGCATTCCACGCTCGCCGTCATCCAACCGTGTCTGCTGCCCAAGGGCCATGCGGGCATGCCACATGACATCGTCTGAACGTGTGTGCTGCCGAAGGGCGATGATAACATGCCACGCCTGACGTCGTCAGATTGTGTATGCTTTCCTAGGCGGATGATAACATGCCACACCCGATGTAGTTAGACATTGTATGCTATCCAAGGGCAATGATGTCATTTAACACCCGACATCATCCAACCGTGTGTGCTATCTAAGGGCTATTATAGCATTGCCATGCCCGGCGTAGTCCTATCATGTGTGTTGCTCAAAGGCCATGCTGCATGCCACACCATACGTTGTCCTATAATGTGGGTTGTCCAAGAATGATAATAACATGCCACGCCCAACGTCGTTCGATTGTGTAAACTTTCCAAGGGAGATGATAGCATGCCACGCTCACCATCGTCCGACGTGTGTGCTGTCAAAGGTTAAGATGTCATTCTATGCACGATGTCGTTCGACCGTGTGTTCTTCCCAAGTGCGATGATGACATATAATTCCAAACGTCGTTAGACTATGTGTGCTGCCATAGTTCCATGTTGGTATGCCACGTCCAATGTCGTCCTACCATATATGCAGTACAGGGGTGATGATGGCATGCCACACTCAACGTCGTCTTACCGTGCGTGCTCCCAAAGGACCATGCTGGTATGCCATGCCTAAGGTTGTACTACCGTGTGTATTTTCCAAGGGCGATGATGGCATCTAACGCCCAAGCTGTATAAGAGCGATGATGGCATGTCACGCCCGACGGTGTCTATCGCTGTGTGCATTCTAGAGGTGATGATGGCATTCCACGTCGACATCGTCCGACCGTGTGTGCTTTTCACAGGACAATAATGGTATTTAACGCGCTACATCGTCCGACCGTCTGTGCTTCATAAGGGCGATGATAGCATTGCCACAACCAATGTCGTATTACAGTGTGTGCAGTCCAAGGGAGATAATAACATACCATGCCCAACGTCGTCCGACCCTTTGTGCTTTTCAAGGGTGATGATGGCATTCCACGCCTGATGTCGTCTTTCCCTTTTAATGTTGTCCAACGGAGATGATGGCCTGCCACGCCCGAAGTCGTCTGACCATGTGTGCTTGCCAAGGGCCATGATTGCATGCAACTCCCGATATGACTAGACCATGTATGTTGTCCAAGGGCAATGATGGCATGCCACGCCTGACGTCATCACACAATGTTTGCAGTCTAAGGGCGAAGATGGCATGTCACATTCGACGTCGTTCGACCTTGTGGGCTGCCCAATGGGGATGATGGCATGCCATGCCCGATGTCATCCGATAGTGTGTGCTGCCCAAGAGTTATACTGGCATGCCATGCCCGATGTCGTCCGTTCGTGTGTGCTGTCCAAGGGCTATAGTAACATGCCACGTACATGGCGTCCTGTGATTGTGTGTTTTTTCAAGGGTAATGATGTCATGCCACGCCCGACTTAGTCCGATCGTGTGTGTTGTCCAAAGGCGAAGATGGCATTGCCACACCCGATGACGTCCAAACGTGTGTGCTTACCATAGGAGATGATAACATGCCAAGCTTGATGTCGTACAAGCGTTTGTGTTGTCCAAGTACTATGATGGTATGCAATGGCCGACGTTGTCTGACCATTTGTGTTGCCCAAGGGAAATGATGGCATGCCACGCCCGACGTTGTATGACAGTGTATGCAGTCCTAGGGCTACGATGGCATGCCACGCGCGACGTCATCCGACCATGTGTTTAGCCCAAGGGCAAATAGAAAGTCATGCCCGACGTCGTTCGAATGTGTGTGCTGCACAATGGAAATAATTGCATCCCATGCCCGACGTAATCCGATCGTGTGTTCTTCCCAAGGGCCATGCGGGCATGCCACACCCTACTTGGTCCAATCGTCTAGGCTTTCCAAGGGCGATGATAACATGACACGCCTAAGGTGTCCGATCGTGTATGCTTTCCAAGGGCGATGATGGGATTCCATTCCAGAAGTTGTCCTACCGTGTATGCTGCTCAAGGCGATGTGTGCATGTCACGCCCGATGTCATCCTACCGTATGTGCAGTACAAGGGCTATGATGGCATCCCACGCTCAACATCGTTAGACCGTGTGTGCTGCCCAAGGACCATGATGTCATGTCGTGCCTAATGTTGTAGGACCGTGTGTGTTGGCCATTGGAGATGATGGCATCTAACGCCTAACATCGTCCGACCGCTTGTGCTGCATAACGTTGATGATGGCATGGCACAGCTGACGTCGTCTCTCCGTGTGTGCATTCTAAAGTAGATGATGGCATGCCACGTTGGCGTCGTCCAACTGTGTGTGCTGTCCAATGGGAAATAATGGAATTTAACGCCGTACGTCGTCTGACCGTGTGTGCTACCCAAGTGCGATGATAGAATTGCCACACCCAACATCATTCGACCGTGTATGTAGTCCAACGGCGATGATAACATGCCACCCCCGACATCGTCCGGTCGTTTGATCGTTCCAAGGGCGATGAGGGCATTCAATGCCCGGCGCCATCCGTCCCTGTGGATGCTACCCAAGGGCGATGATGGCCTACTACGCCCGACGCCATTCGGCCGTGTTTTCTTGTCAAAGTCCATGATGGAATGCCACACTCAATGTAGTCCGATCGTGTATGTTGTTAAAGGCGATGATGGCATTTCACGCCTAACTTCGTCACACCGTGTGTAATGTCCAAGGGCAAAGATGACATGTCACGCTCGACGTCGTCTGACCACACGTGCTTCCCAATGGCGATGAATTCTTGCAACACTTGACGTCATCCGACTGCGTGTGCTGCCAAGGGCCACATGGGCATGCCACGCCCGACAATGTCTGATTGTGTATACTATCCAAGGGAGAGGATAACATGCCATGCCCGACGTCGTCCGATCGCGTATGCTATCCAAGGGCGATGATGGCATGTCACGCTCGACTTCGTCTAATCGTGTGTGCTTTACAATAGCGATGATGGCATTGCCACGTCCGACATCATTTGACCATGTGGTAGATCAAGGGCCATAATGTCATTCCACGCTCGACATAGTCCAATCGTGTGTTCTTTCCAAGGACGATGATGGCATTTCCACGACCGACGTCGTCCGACCGTGTATGAGACCATAGGCGATGATAACATGTCACGCCTGACGTCGTACGAACGTTTGTGCTGTCCAAGGGCAATGATGGCATGCTACGCCCGAGGTTGTCCAAACGTGTGAGCTTCCCAAGAGAAATAATGGCATGCCACACCCAACATCGTCGGACCATGTGTGCTTCCTAAGGACGATGATGGCATGGCATGTTCGTCGTCGTCTCACCATGTATGTTGTCCTAAGGCAATGATGGGTTGCCATGGTCGACGTTGTACGATTGTGTGTACGCTGTCCAATTGCGATAAGGCATGCCATGCCCGAGATCATCTAATCAGGTCTTCATTCCAAGGGTGATGATGGTACTCTACCCCCGACGTAGTCCGACATGTATGTTGTCCAAGGGCGATGATGGCGCGCCATGCCTGACGTCGTCCGATAGAGAATGCAGCCATAGGGCGATGATGGCATGACATGCCCGACGTTGTTGGACCGTGTGTGCTGCCAAAGGGCCATGTGGGCATGCCACGCTCAACGTTGTCTGATCGTGAGTGCTATCAAAGGGTGATGATAACATGCAACGCCTGACGTCGTCTGATTGTGTTTTCATTCCATGGCAATGATGGTATGCCACACCCGACATCGTTTCACTGTGTGTGCATTACAATGGACGATGGCATTATAATGCTCGACGTTGTCCGACCGTGTCTGTCAAAGGGCGAGATGGCAAGCCACGCCCAAACATCATATTACCGTGTATGCTTCCCAAGTGCGATGATGGCATTTAACGCCCGACGTCGTCCGACTTTGTGTGTTGCCCAATGGACATGTGGACATACCACGCCCGATGTCTCCCTACCGTATGTGCAGTACAAGTGTGATGATGTGAGTCCACGTTGACGTCTCCGACCGTGTGTGCTGCCCAAGGACCACTAAGGCATTAAACGCCCGATGTCTTCCGATCATGTGTGCTGCCCAACGACAATGCAGGTATGCCACGCCCGACGTCCTTTGATCATGTGTGCTGTCCAAAGGGGATGATGGAATCTAACACCCAACATCTTCCAACGGTTTGTGCTGAACAGAAGGAATGATGTCATGCCAAGCCCGATGTTGTTCGACATGTGTATGTTGTAAAAGGGAGATGATGGCCTACCATGCCCGACGTCGTCCAACTGTTTGTGGTGGCCAAGGGGCATGAAGTCGTGCCAGGTTTGACGTCGTTCGACCGTGTTTGCTGGGTAAGGGCCATGCGGGCATGGTATGCCTGACATCATCCAATCGTGTGTGCTATCAAAGGGTGATGATATAATCTAACGCCCAACATCGTCCGACCTCATGTGCTGTCCATTGGCTATAATGTCATACCACGCTCGACGTCATCAGACTGTGTGTGTTGCCCAAGGGCCATGCGGGCATGCCATGCCCGACATCGTATGATCGTGTGTGATGTCCAATGGCGATGATAACATGCCATGCCCACCATCCTTCGATCGTGTATGCTTTCTTAGGGCGATGATAACATGCCACACCCGACGCAGTTCAACAATGTATGATATCGAAGGGTAATGATGGAATTTAACACACAACGTCGTCCAACCATGTGTGCTGCCTAAGGGAGATTATGGAATTGCCATGCCCAACATAGTCGATCATGTTTGCTGCCCAAAGGCCATGCGGTCATGCCAGTCCCTACATGGTCCGATCGTGTGCGCCGTCCAAGGTTATAATAGCATGCCACACCAAACGTCGTTCAATCTTGTATACTTTCCAAGAGCGATGATGGCATGCCACGCTTGTCGTCGTCCGACCGTGTGTGCTATCCAAGTGCGAGATGGCATGCCATGCCCGAGGTCGTCTGACCGTGTGTGCTTCCCAAGTGCAATGATGGCATGAAACGTAGACGTCATCCAACTATGTGTGCTGCCTTAGGTTAAATACGGGCATGCCACGCCCAATGTCGTCCTACCGTATGTGCAGTACAAAGGCGATGATGGCATTCCATGCTCGACGTCGTTCGACCGTGTGTGCTCCCCAAGGACCACAGGCTGGCATTCCACTCCTAATGTCGTACAACTGTGTGTCTTGTCCATGTGCGATGACGACATTCAACGCCCAACATCGTCCTACCGCTTGTGCTGCATAAGGCCGATGATAGCATTCCACGCACGACGTTGCCTCTGTGTGTGTGCATTCTAAAGGCGATGATGGCATGCCACGTCGACTTCGTCCTACCATTTATATTGTCCAAACGGCAATAATGGTATTTAACGCCCTACTTAGTTTGACTGTCAATGCTGCCTAAGGGCGATGATAGCATTGCCACGGCCAACTTCGTTTAACGTGTGTGCATTCCAAGGGCGATGATAACATGCGAAGTCCAATGTCGTTCGACCTTGTGTACTTTCCAAGGGCGATGATGGCGTTCCACGTCCGAGGTCGTCCGTCCCTGTATATGTTGTCCAAGGGAGATAATAGCGATCCATGCCAGATGTCGTCCGACTATGTGTGCTTTCCAAGGGACATGAAGGCATGCCACGCCCGATGTGTTCCGACTGTGTATGTTTTCTAATGTTCGATGATCGCATGCCACGCCTGACAACATCACACCATGTTTGCATTCCAAGGGAGAAAATGGCATGTCATGTTCGATGTCGTTCGACTACATGGGCTGCCCAATGGCGATGATGGCATACCATGCCCGACGTCATCCGACCGTGTGTGCTACCCTTGAGCATTGATGGCATGTCACGCCCGACGTTGTCCGACCGTGTGTGCTAGACAAGGACCATGCTGGCATGCCACGCCTAATGTTGTTCGACCGTGTGTGCTGGACAATGGCGATGATGTCATCTAACGCCCAACATCGTCTGACCGCTTGTTCTGCACAAGGGCAATAATGGCATTTAACGCCCTACGTCGTCCGATCGTGTGTGCTGCCCAAGGGAGATTATAGCATTGCCATACCTAATATCGTTCGACCGTGTGTGCAGTCCAAGGGTGATGATAACATGCAAAGCCCAACATCGTCCGACAGCTTGTGCTTTCCAAGGGCGATGATGTCATGCCATGCCCAACACTGTCTGTCCCTGTGTATGATGTCCAAGGGCTATGATGGTCTTCCACGCCTGACGTCGTCTGATTGTGTATGCTTGCCAAGGTCCATGATGGTATGCCACGCTCAACGTCGTCCGACCACATGCACTGCCCAATTGCGATGATGGCATGCCGTGCCACACGTCATCCTACTGTCTGTGCTGCCCATGGGCTATGCAGGCATGACACGCTTGACATTGTCTGATTTTGTTTTCTATCCAAGGGCGATGATGGCATGTCATGCCCAATGTCTTTCGATTGTGTGTGCATTCCAATGGCGATGATGGCATTGCCATGGCCGACATAATTCAACCATGCGTGTACAACCCAAGGTCCATGATGTCATGCCACGCCCGACATAGTCCGATCGTGTGTGCTGTATAAGGGCGATGATGGCATTTCTACGGGTGATGTTGTCCGACTGTGTGTGCTGACAATGGGCGATGATAACATGCCACGTCAGACGTCGTACGATCATCTCTGTTGTCCAAGGGCAATGATGGAATGCGACGCCTAACGTAGTCCAACTGTGTGAGCTTCCCAAGGGAAATGACCGCAATCCACGCCCAACGTCGTCCGATCGTGTGTTCTTTCTAAGGGATATGATGCAATGGCACGCCCGACGTCGTCTGACCGTGTATGCTGTCCAAGGGCGATGATGGGATGACATGCCCAACTTCTTCCAATAGTGTGTATGCTATCCGATTGCGATAAGGCATGCAACGCCCAACATCATTTGATCGTGTGTTCATTCTAAGGAAGATGATGGCATTCCATGCCCGACATAGTCTGGCCGTGTATGCTGTCAAAAAGAGATGATGGCATGCCACGCCTGACGTCGTGCGACCAAGTATTTAGTCCAAGGGCGATGATAGAATGCCACGCCCGATGTTGTCAGACCGTGTGTGTTGCCCAAGTCCATGTGGGCATGCCACACCCTACGTGGTTCGATCATGTGTGCTAGCCTAGGGTGATGATAACATACGATGCCCGACATCATCCGATCGTGTGTGCTTCCCAAGTGGATGATGGCATGTAACGCCCGACGTCGTCCGACTGTCTGTGCTGCCCAATGGCATGTGAGCATGCCACGCCCGATGTAATCCTACCGTATGTGCAGTAAAAGTGTGACGATGTCCGTCCACGTCAACGTCGTCCGACCGTGTGTGCTTGCCTATTGACAATGCAGGTATGTAACGCCCGACGTCGTCGGATCGTGTGTGCTGCCCAAGGACCATGCAAGCATGCCACCACGTCCTTAGATTGTGTGTGTTGTCCAAGGGTGATGATGGAATGTAGCGCCCAACATCGTCTGATGGTTTGTGCTAAACAAGGGGGATGATGGCATACCACAGCTGATGTCGTCTGACCCTATGTATCTTGTACAACGGCGATGATGGACTACCACGCCCGACGTCATCGGATCGTATGTGTTGGACAAGGGGCATGATGTCATGCTACGCGACGTCGTCCTAGCATGTGTGTTTCCCAAGGTCCATGCGGGCATGGCATGCTTGACATCGTTCGATCGCATGTGTGCTCTCAAAGGTCGACGATGGAATCTAGCACCCAACATCATCCGACCGTTTGTGCTAAACAATTGGGATGATGGCATGCAGCGCCCGACGTCGTCCCACCATGTGTGTTGTCCAAGGGAGAAGATGGCATGTCACGCCCGACGTTGTTCAACAACGTGTGCTGCCCAATGGCGATGTGGTACCACGCTCGACATCATCCAACCGTGTTCGGTGCCCAAGGGCTATGCAGGTATGCCACGCCCGACATCGTCTAATTGTGTGTGCTGTCCAAGGGCGATGATAGCATG
>JAKWIY010000274.1:0-44088 GCA_027704805.1 Solanum corneliomulleri
ATATAGAAAGAAGGTTATGATATCCTTGAAGTTTAAAGCCGTAATGGGATCCTTGTTCTGCGAATGGTGGACTTAGGGATAGGTTGGCCGGAATAGAATGAAGCCATTTCTAAGAAATTCCTTGATCTATCCTTATTGACGATTGAGTGGAAGCCCTAGAGGATCTATCTTTTGTAGGTGTATCATGATTAAGTAATGACTAAGGATGGTAACTTTTCATGTGCCCTTATCCGAATGAATTTCCTTTATGAGAACATAGCTAGGACCGAGTGAGTATGCTTGTGGTAGTAACTCTACTTGAGAATGAGACTTGAGTGAAAAGGATCCCTTGATATTCCTTAACCATGTGCCTACATGGAATGTGTCCTAGTTCTACCCTTGGTAAGTAGAACACCCTCCATCGTAGTAGGGTAGACTACGGATTCCATGACCAGCTAGTATGGTGTATGTCGGTTAATGCCTTTTTTATCATGTGACATACATTCTAGTTTTGGAGAAGTTCTACAACGGTTAGGTAGTGGAACGGCATATTAGACATGGCACGAGTAGGATTTGAAATGCTAGTATGTTGGTTCCCTAGGTCTTCTCCAAGACCATTATGTGAAGTCCTTATTTGGTGTAGTATCTCTTAATTAACTTAATGAATGACTATGACTTAAGTTAATGTAAGTTAAATAAAAGGGTCCCTATCTAGGGTATCTTTGAGGGTTGCTTAAGTAGACTTGAAGAGGGTGTGTGGACGGTCTTTTCATGTTTTATTGAAGTGAATCTTACAGTAACTTTAGGTGGTGAGTTAAATGTTTATTGGGAATAATGTTATATTAAGAAACCTTGATGATCACGTAGGTGCATGTGAAGGGGTTGTATGGACGGCCGCTTTATGTGTCACTCAAGTGATCCTTCGGATGACATTCGGTAGGAGGGTCTTATGCTAATATTATTTGAAATGATATTGAAGTTATAATGTGAATTACTTGGTATATGAGACTTATATATGTTTAAGTTTACTTGTAAGTGACTCGAATACTTGTCTTATGAGGTTTTCTCGAAAAAAGAGTATGTTTTATACAAAATGTCCTTTTAGCATGGTTTTAATTGCATGTCATCATACTTAGTGCATTTGGATGTACAAATTCATGTATTTTGTCTGATATCTAAAGGTGTAGGTGACAATTGAAAGGTGTCATTGAAAGGAAGCTTGGATATTAATTGATTCAAGCAAGTAAGGGTATGTCCTCAATTGACTCGAGGACATAACTATGTTTAGCTTTTTTTATTAAAGACATTAGAATAGAATTAGATATTTCTATATTGGTTACGTATGGGCCGTGACCCAAGATATTCATGTGTCTACGATGGCTACAAGAGGCTTAGACTTTTCCTATGATTTTCTATAAAAGATATCTTGAGGTATTGATTGATTGTGTGAAAAGTTTAAAATACCGCACTACTTTTCATACATGTATGCAATAAATTATGTCAAAGGGCTTGGTAGGAACAATGGATAGATGAGAGGCTAGTT
This sequence comes from Solanum corneliomulleri, assembly GCA_027704805.1. Taxonomy (NCBI): domain Eukaryota; kingdom Viridiplantae; phylum Streptophyta; class Magnoliopsida; order Solanales; family Solanaceae; genus Solanum; species Solanum corneliomulleri. The sequence goes on from JAKWIY010000274.1 coordinate 1,523, forward strand.
AAAGAAGGTCGGATTTCTTAGGGGGGCTTTCAAGATTGGTTTCCTTGATAGATTATTTCCCTTGGAATTAAGGGAGGGGAAAATTCAAGAATTCATCAACCTTCGATATGGGGGTATGAGTGTGACGGATTATAGCCTCAAGTTTACTCAACTATCAAAATATTCTCCTACTATGGTGGCGGATTATGGGGCTAAGATGAACAAATTTCCTATGGCGATATCCGATCTTGTGGTTAATGAATGTAGGTTGGCTATGTTAATTCCTAGCATGGACATATCTTGTCCCATGGTTCATGCGTAGCAAAAGCTTAAGAAAGTTTGTAGGGAGTTGAAGAATACAAGGGCCGAATATGGAAATTATTACAAGGTTAGATTTGACTTTCAAGATAATCCAAGGTTCAAGAAGAGGTTGTCCAATCAAGTCCCTTCTAACACTCCAAGGATCAACGAAAGTAAAGGATCTAAACCCAAACCTCAAGAGGGGAATAGTAGTGGTCCTTGTCTTGAGAATCCTACTTGTGCTCAAGTGTGGTATAAAACATGAAGGCAAGTGTCTAGTTGGCATGGGTAATTGATATAGTTATGGTAAGAGTGGCCACATGAAGAGATATTGTCCTATGATTAGGCTCAAGGAAAACAAAATTCTCAAGCACAAGCAAGTCCTCCAAATCCCAATGCTCCTAATAAGAATCGCTTTTATTCTCTCCGCTCTATGGGTGATCAAGAGGATTTTCCCAATGTTGTCATGGGTATGTAACAAGTATTTTCCATTAATATCTATGCATTACTAGATCCCAGTGCCACTTTATCTTTTGTAACTCCTTTATTGGCCATGAAGTTTGATGTGTTATCCGATGTTCTAAATGAACCTTTTTCCGTTATTACCCCGGTGGCTGACTCTATTGTTGCTAATAGAGTCAAAAGGAGTTGTCCCATATTATTGCCCAGTAGAGTTACATTGGTCGATTTGGTAAAACTTTATATGTTGGACTTTGATGTCATATTGGGGATAGATTGGTTACATGCTTGTTTTACTTCAATTTATTGTAGAACAAGGGTAGTTAAGTTCAAATTTTGTGATGAACCCGTCTCAAAATGTAAGAGGGGAAACTCAATCCCTAGAGTTCGAATCATTTCGTGTCTAAAATCTTGTAAGATGATTTCTAAGGGATATCTCTTTCATGTAGTGAGGGTCAAAGACCTTGAATCTGAGACTCATCCTCTAGAGTCGGTCCCTATAGTGAAGGATTTTCTGAAAATCTTTCCCGATGACTTACCCGGATTTCCTCTAGAAAAATAAATAGACTTCGGCATAGATTTGTTGCCTGATACAAAACCCATCTCAATCCCTCCTTACCGAATGTCTCCAGCTGAGTTAAAGGAACTAAGACTTCCACTCAAGGATTTACTACAAAAAGGTTTCATACAAATAAGTATTTCTCCATGCAGCGCTCTGGTTTTTCTCATGAAAAATTCGGATGGGTCCCTTAGAATGTGCATTTATTACCGTTAACTAAATAAGGTCAATATAAAAAACAAGTATCGTCTCCATTGGATTGATGACTTGTTTCACCAACTCCAAGGGGCAAGCTACTTTTCAAATATTAATTTAACATACCTAAAATGACTTTTCCAAACTATGCATGGTCATTATGATTTCTTAGTTATGTCTTTTGGGCTAAAAATTGCCCTGGCGGATTTTATGGACCTTATGAATAGCGTTCTCCAAAATTATCTTCATTCTTTTAGAATTGTGTTCATTGATGATATCTTAGAATATTATAATAGTGAGGATAAGAATATGGACCATTTGAGGGTTGTATTGCAAGTCCTCAAGGAACATCAACTCTTTGTTGTATATAATTAGTGCAAATTTCTGTTGAGATCAGTTGCTTTTCTTGGTCATTTTGTGTCAAGTGAGGGTACAGAGGTTGATCCTAACAAAACAAAAGCGATTAAGAATTGCCCTAAAATTTTGACTCTAATAGATATCCGAAGTTTCTTAGGTCTAGTTGGGTATTATTGAAAGTTTGTTGATGGGTTTGCATGTATTGTGTCTCCTTTGGCAACACTAACTCAAAAGAAGGTTAAGTTTGAGTGGTCGGAGGTTTGTGTAAGAATTTTCCAAGAGTTGAACGATAAGCTAACCTCCGCTCCGATGTCGACCTTACATGAGGGTACAAAGGATTTGTAGTGTATTATGACGCTTTTTGAGTAGGTTTGGGTTGTTTTCTCATGTAATATGGTAAGGTGATAGCTTATTCCTCTAGGAAATTTAAGGTGCACGAGAAGAACTATTCAACTCATGACCTTGAATTAGCGGTCATAGTATTTTCTTTGAAATATGGAGGCATTAACTATATGGTGTACATATGGATGTATTTACCGACCTTAAGAGTCTTCAATATGGGTTCACTCAAAAGGAGTTGAATCTATGATAAAAAAGGTCGGTGGAACTTTTGAAGGATTACGACATGACTGTCCTCTACCACTCTGACAAGGATAATGTGATTGGGGATGTTTTGATTCGAATAACCATGGGTTTTGTGGTTCATGTTGAACAGGGTAAGGAAACTCTAGTGAAAGACATTCATATATTTGCTCGGCTGGGTATTCGGTTAGAAGATTCTGCAAAAGGTGGTTTCATGGTTCATCATAACTCTGAGTCGTCTTTAGTGATTGAGGTGAAGTCTAAGAAACATCTTGATCCTCTATTGATGGAGTTGAAGGAATCGGTTCTTAGAAAGTTCAATGATTCATTCCCCCAAGGGGGTGATGGGGTACTTAAGTACCAAGGTAGACTGTGTGTACCGGATGTTGATGACCTCAGAAGGAAAATTTTTGAAGAAGCTCATGGTTTCCGATATTCTATTCATTCTAGTGCCACCAAAACGTATCGTGATCCTCAAGAGGTCTATTGGTAGGATGGTTTGAAAAGGGACATAACGGAGTTTGTGTCTAGGTGTCCTAATTTTCAAGAAGTTAAGGCCGAACATCAAAGGCCATGAGGTTTAACTCAAATTATGCATCTCCCTACTCTGAAGAGGGAAGATATAAATATGGATTTCGTATTGGGTTTTCCTCAAATACGTAGGAAAAATGATACCATATGAATTGTTGTTGATAGATTAACAAAATATACCCATTTTATCGCCATCAAATCTACTTATTCGGTAGATAATATTCTAGGTTCTACCTTAATGAGATTGTGAGCTTGCATGGGATCCCTTTGTCCATCAACAAGGATAGAGTTGCCCAATTCACTTCTCGTTTTTGGAGGTCTTTCCAAAAGGAGATAGGTATCCCTGTGTAACTTAGTACCGGTTTTCATCCTCAAACGGATGGCCAAGCGGAACATACCATCCAAACACTAAAAGATATGTTAAGAGCTTGTGTTATTGACTTCAAGGGTAATTAGGACGATTTCATACCGTTTATTGACTTCTCTAAAAATAATAGCTACCATTCGAATATTTTTATGGCAAGGACTCTATGATAGGAGATGTAGGTTCCAGTTAGGTGGTTAGAGGTTAATGAGTTTTTACTTCTTGGTTCCAAGATAGTTTATGACGTTATGGAGAATTTTCAAATGATAAAAGATAGGTCTAAAACAGCCTATAGTCGGCAAAAATGTTATGCCGACAATACTAGATGAGACCTTGAGTTGGAAATAGGTGATTGGGTCTACCTGAAGATATTACCCGCGAAAGGGGTGATGAGATTTTGTAAAAAGGGAAAACTTAGTCCACGATATGTGAGTCCTTATGAAATATTGAAACGGGTTGAGAAGGTTGCTTATGAGTTTAACTTACCAAGTGAATTGGCCCCGGTCCATTCGATATTTCATGTCTCTATGCTCAAGAAATGTATAGGCGGACCATTGTCTTTTTTCCCTATTGAAGGGTTATGGGTAAATGAGAACCTTTCTTATGAAGAGGTTCCAGTTGAGATCTTAGATTGTCAAGTTAAAATGTTGAGGAACAAAGAGGTGGTCCCCGTATAAGTTCTATGGAGAAACCATCTAGTTAAGGGTGCAATATGGGAGGTGGAGGCCAACATGAAGTCCCGCTACCGTCATTTCTTTCATCTTAATCCTAGTCAAAGTTGAGGTTAGTAGTTCTTCTTAAAATCAAGAAATCATGAATAATGTGAATTTAACTTGTTTTTTTGAGTATGTGCATACTTTTGTAAGGGTTCATGCTAAAATGAGTTTTTATGAAATATTTTCTCATGTTTAACTTGCATTTATTTGTAATGTGTAGTCCTCATGAGAATTGTAGCAGTTTAAATGAAGCTTGAAAGAAAAAAATTGCATGGTAACTAATGATGTTCATGTTGAGATCATGTTGATATTGAGAAGGTAATTACTCAATATGAAAGGTGAAATGTTGAGCTCCTATATGTGCTAAATTGTGAATTAAGTTGCTATGTGTAGTGATATGTTTATGTGTTGAATGGAGTTGAGAAGTACTCCTATGATATGTGAATCATTATGATTTGGTGTTGTTGTTATTGGTTAGACTGCTCGTATTGAGTCTTTCCTCTCCTAATAAAAAGTTTTAGGTGTCATTCGGGGATGAATGCTCTTAAGGAAGGGCTAATGTAACACTTTGAAAGTTCCATGACTTAATCTACAGCCTCAGTGGATGAAATAAACCTTAAAACAATGTTTCTAAGCGTAAACAAAGGTATTACACTAAATTAGGGAGTGTTAAGAGTCAGAACGTCAAGAACGACCATGACATCCGGAGACTAGTGAAATTGAGCTAGTGTGCCTTAAAGTGTTTCAAGGGGATTTAAGAGTCACAATTAAGTAAAATTTTGTAAAAAGGTTTATAATAAATGTTACAACATGTTTAGGGTCGAAACATATGGGTACGACTCCCCAAGGCCACCACAAGGGTCCTTGAGAAGGACCCAACATTTGGCCCCAAAACTATCCCTTTAGCAGCATGCAAGAACAAGCACAAGCGACAAGCCATCGTTTGAGTGACTCTTCATCGTTTGGTGCTGTTGGTTGACAGTTACACAAATCCTAAAGAGGCTCCAAATTAAAAAATCTGATACAAATCACGTTTGACCAGTACGGTCTGTGGTTGGATCGACGAGGCATCGATGGGGTCTCGTCATTTGAGACCCAACTTCAGAGTCCAAAAAAATATTGAAGTTAGGGGTGGTTAGGGAATTGATCAATTAATTAATTAGGAGTTAATGTTGCTTATCATTGATTAATTAGGACTATATAAGTACAATAACTCAAATAATTAGCCTGACACCTCATTATTCACACAACCCAAATCACCCCAACTTCACTCTAGTTTCACTCTACCCAAACTAGAACCTCCATTGAAGGAACTCTAGAGATTCAAGAAGAGGATGAATTCACCAAGGAATCCAACTCAAATTCATGGTAATCATCCCTTGAAGTGTAACACCTCTAAAAGGACTTGGGTGAAACTAGACCTTAACAGTTATGTCTTGCTATTTTGAAGTCCTAAAATGAGTTAAACGATCTTAGGAGGTAGTGGTTAGTGTTTGGGGAAGTCTTGAGGTCAAACCTTCAAGAACGTCCATGACGTTCGAATGTTTGCCTTGAAACGTGCTTGTGACCCTTAGTGTGTTTCGTCAAGTTTCACGTGTTTGTTTTGTATTTAATTGATGTGAGGGGTTCCTAAAATGTGTACGACTATATTCAGGTTGGAAATGTTTGGGTGAAACTCCTCAATTACAAACCAAGGGGTCCTTTAGGAGGACCCAAGTCAAGAGCCAAGATTGTCCAAAACAGTCCCACCTACAAAGGCCAATCGACGCCCAGTAGGCTGGTCGATGCACTGTAGCTTGTAGAGTTGATAGGGACTTAGTATAGGGAGATTGAGATCCAATTTTCAAGTCTCTTACCCAATCGACGATTGCCAGCACGGGACGTTGATGGGTCGATGCCCAGTAGACTGGTCCGTCGATTGGCACCTACAGATATCGGCCATCCCAAGGACAATTTCTGGTTTTCACCTAGCCTTCCTTAAATTAATTGGCACGGTTCCTTATGACTATTTTGGGTATTTTAAGTGGGTTTATAATTCTAAAACGTTTAGATAAATTCACTTTTCAAAATGAAAACCCCAAGACCTCTAAAGAACTTTTTAGAACACCATTGAAGCTTGAAGGGAAATTGGAGCTTGAAGGCTTAATTCTCCAACTATTCTTCTCAAATTACGTGGTCTAGCATAAATTAAGGTAGGTTTTTCGTCCTTGAATCTCTTTTCTTCAAGGAGCCAATCTCAAAAATGGTTTTCCATGACTTTCTCAAAAGATGAACTTCTAACATGTATTCTAGCCATGGGTCCTTGCATAAAATGTTTTGTATCATTGTATTATAATTGAATTGATATTAATTTGATGATTATAACCTAAAAATCCAATGAAACCATTCACACCATGAATTCCATATTTTGAATATATTATTGGTGAAGTGATCATGTCTCTATACTATTGAATTCTTATGTAGTTTTAATTAGGCTATTGAATTTCGAAAGAATTATGTTAGAATCATGTGTAGAATGTTCTAAAGTGATGAATTAATATTGATTTACTTTCAAGTCATTGTATATTATTATTACTCAATTGAATTGGTGATCATTGCCATGAGTAAAGGCCTCTGTGTATTGTGTTGAGTGATTTTGCTATGGATTGAAGTTGGGAAATTAAATTGGTGGTATGCTACCCTAACTCTCTCTATATTTTATTATATAAGTCATAAACTATGATGCTGATTTGTATAGTCCACTTATGGTGGTGGTGCTTATGTGCTATACTCGTGAATTGTCTGGCCTCGTCAGCATTATTTTATTAATTGTGAAACAATGTGGCCTCGTCAACATTACTTTATGTATTATGAAATTATCATGTTATAACTTGATTATGTGAGCAATATAAAGGTATTTATGCATTATGTATATGTGTGAAGTCTAAGCATGAGTTCTACTAGTTGATGATATGTGTCTCTAGTAGGCTATAGTGATGTTTTAATGTGTTTTAATTGATATTGAAGTATGATGCTTCTTGATGACTTATATGAGATTTGGGGTGGTTTATCTTGATGATTTTATTTAAGTGTGTAGGATGACTTTCAAGTATATCTAGTTGTGCCTATGTGCTTCTTGAACGAGATGTTATATGTGATAATGTAAAGTGAAGTGTGTCTTGTCTACGAAGACCTATATCCCTTACTTGATACATCAATGAATGTTAATCCTTGACTTAGTAGGTTAAAACACCCTTTGTCATGAATGTATATAGTAAAAAAGGCCATTTATGTGGAACCTTTTAGAATGAAGGTTATGATTTCCTTGAAGTTGAAAGTCGTAACGGTATCCTTCTTATGTGAATGATGCACTTAGGGTTGATTGGATGGAATGACATGAAATCATCCTTAGGAAAGTCATTGATCTATCCTATTAACCGTTGTAAGGCAACCCTAGGGGACCACTTTGGTAAGGTTTAATGTGATTGGGTAATGAAGTAGATATAACACCTCTTCATATACTCTTTATTTGAATTACTCAATGAGAACCAAGGCTAGCACCAAATGAGTATTGCTTGGGAAGTATATCTAGTTATAAGATGAGGATAGAGTACAAAGAAACCCTTCATATTCCTTAACCATGTGCCTACATAGGTTGTGTCTTAGTTCTACCATTGGCAAGTAGAATACCCTCCATCGAAATAGGTTCATGAATCTGGAATCCATGAGTAGCTAACATGGTCTATGTCGGTTATTGCCTATTCTCATCATGTGTTATACATCTGGTGTTGGATATGTACTATGAAGTTTAGGTAGTGGAGTGGGACTCTATCTACACATTGCACGATTAGGCTTTAAAGATGTTAGTGTGTGAGTGCCCTAGGTCTTTTCAAATACCATTGTGTGAAGTCTTCTAAATTCTTATAGGAAATAGGTTTAGCAGAAAGAGAAAGGAGGCCAAAAAGGCCAAGTCTTATGAAGGTGGTTTCTCTAAGGTAGGCTTGGCATTCAAGACAATCCTAGGTTCAACTAGAGGTTTTCTAGTCAAGTTGCTACTAAATTTCCCAAGGTTTATTATGATAGGGCGTCCAACCCTAAGTCTCAAAAGGGAAGAGGTACTAGTTCACCAACTAAGAAGCCAACTTGTGGAAAGTTTGGAAAGAAGCACTATGGTGATTGCCTAGTTGGGACGGACAATTATTTTGGCCGTGGCAAGAGTGGCAATAAGGTAAAGGATTGCCCAAATTGGAAGGGGAAAGACAAATGAAGCGCGCAAGCTCAAGCTAGTGGTTCTAATGTGGATCCTTCATAAATGAATCACTTTTATGCACTTCGCTCAAGGGTGAACAAAAGAGTTTTTCCAATGTGGTAATCATTATGTTACAACTCTTCTCTATTGATGTATATATTTTACTTGATCCGGGTGATACATATTCTTTTGTTACTCCCTTGATAGCTACAAAGTTTGATATTTTACCCGACATCCTAAATAAATCTTTCATCGTAACTACCCCGGTAGGTGAGTCGGTTGGTGCAAAGAGGGTATATAGAAATTGTCCTACAATGTTGACCAATAGTTACTTATGTTGAATTAGTAGAACTTGATATGGTCGATTTTGATGTCATCTTAGGGATGGATTGGTTGCATGATTGTTTTGCTTCCATTGATTGTAGAACAAGTATTGTCAAGTTCAATTTTCCAAATGAACCTCTTTAAGAGTGGAAGGGGGGAATTTTATTCGTAGAGGTCGTATCTTCTCTTGCCTTAAGGCTTGTAACATGATCTCAAAAGGGTGTTTATACCACATTGTAAGAGTCAAAGATTTAGACTCCGAAAATCCTCCCATTGTTCTAGTCCCCGTCGTAAGGGAATTTCCGAGGTCTTTCCTAATGATCTTCATGAAATCCCTCCCAAACGGGAAATTTATTTTTGTATTGATTTGATAAGGGATACCAACCGCATTTCAATTCCTCCTTTTCGGATGGCACCGCCAAATTGAAAGAGTTGAAGTCTTAACTCAAAGATGTAATAGACAAAGGCTTCATTAGATCTACTATATATCCATGGGGTGTTCCGATATTGTTTGTGAAGAAGAAGGATGGGTCCCTTAGAAGGTGCACTGATTATCGCCAACTCAATAAAGTAACTATTAAGAACAAGTATCATTTCCGTCAGATTGACAACTTGTTTTATCAACTCCAAGGGGTAAGCTACTTTTCTAAGAATAACTTGAGATCGGGGTATCACCAACATAGGGTGAGAGGTGAGGATATACAAGAAACAGCATTTCGGACTAGATATGGCCATTATGAGTTCTTAGTAATGTCCTTTGGTCTCACTAATGCCCCGGCGGCATTTATGGATCCCATGAATAGGGTGTTTTGAAGTTACCTAGATTCATTTGTAATTGTTTTCATTGACGACATCTTTGTATATTCAAAAAATAAGGGTGAACATATGGATCATTTAAGGGTAGTGTTGCAAGTGCTTAAGGAGAACTAACTATTTTCCAAGTACAACAAATGTGAGTTTTGGTTGAGGTCGGTAACCTTTTTTGGACATATCATCTTTAGTGAGGGGGTTGCGGTTGATCAAAGGAAAACCTAGGCGGTCAAGTATTTGCCTAGACCAATAACTCCAACTGACATTAGGAGTTTTTTAGGTCTAGAGGGATACTATATGAGTTTTGTGGATGATTTTGCTTCCATTGCATCTCCTTTGACTATATTGACTCAAAAGAGTGTGAAATTTGAGTGGTAGGAGGCATGTTAAAGAAGCTTTCAAATCTTGAAAGAGCGGCTTACCTCTGCTTTGGTGTTGACTTTATCGGAGGGTGCTAAGGGATTTCTGGTATATTGTAATGCATCCCGAGTGGGCAAGGGTGTGTACTTATAGAACATCGGCAGGTAGTGGCAAATGCTTCTAGACAACTTAACGTGCATGAGAAGAATTATCCAACCCATGATCTTGAGTTAGCAGTCGTGGTACTTTCCTTGCAAATATGGAAACATTGTTTATATGGTGTCCATGTTGATGTGTATACCGACGACAAGAGTCTTAAATATGTGTTTACTAAAAAGGAGTTAAATCTGCGACAAAGAAGGTAGTTGGAATTATTGAAAGATTACAACATGAGTGTTCTCTACCACTCCGACAAGGCCAATGTGGTTGTGGATGCTCCAAGTCATATGACCATGGGCAATGTGTCTCATGTAGATGAAGCCAACAAAGACCTAGTGAAGGATGTTCATAGGTTGGCTAGATTGGGTGTTAGATTGGATTTTCTCCAAATTGTAGTTTCATGGTCCATCATAACTCTGAATCGTCTTTGCTGGTAGAGGTGAAGTCTAAGAAACACCTTGATCAACCATTGATAGAGTTGAAGGAATCGGTTCTTGGTAAGCTTAATGAGTCATTCTCGTTAGAGGGGATGGTGTCTTGAGGTATCAAGGCAGGTCGTGTGTTTCCAATGTTGATGACTTGAGAAACCGGATTCTTGAGGAAAGATCATGGGTCCCCTTATTTAATACATTCGGGTTCTACAATGATGTATCACGACCATAGAGAAGTGTTTTGGTGGGAAGGCTTGAAAGTAGACATGGCAGAATTTGTTGCGAGATGTCCAAATTTCCAAAGTGAAAGTCAAACACCAAAAGTCGGGTACTCTAAGAAATCCAAGTTCCAACTTGGAAGTGGGAACACATAAATATAGGTTTTGTGGTAGGTTTTCCTCGTACACAAAAGAAACATGATTCCATATGGATAGTTGTGGATAGGTTGACCAAATATGCTCATTTCATTCCCGTCAAGTCCACTTACTCGGCAGAGGATTATGCAAAGATCTTCATAGATGATATTGTGTGTCGCCATGGTATTCTGTTATCTATCATATCGGATAGGGGTGCGCAATTCACATCTAGGTTTAGGAGGTCGTTCCAAAAAGGGTTGGGCACCAAGGTTAAGTTAAGCACCACTTTTCATCTTCAAACGGATGGTCAACAGAGCGTACTATTCAAACCCCTGAGGATATGCTTAGGGCATGTATAATTGACTTCAAGGGGTATAAACATTTTCCTTTGATTGAGTTTTCCTATAACAATAGTTACCAGTTGTCTATATCAATGGCTTCTTTTGAGGCCTTTTATGGAAGGAGATGTAGGTCTCCAATATATGATTTGAAGTGGATGAGTCTTCACTTTTAGGTCCCGACATGATTTATAATACTTTGGAGAAAGTTCACATGATAAGGAATTGTTTGGAAACATCTTATAGTCAGCAAAAGTCTTATGCCGACCATAGGAGAAGGGATTTATAATTTGAAAAGAGGGGGATAAAGTGTATCTAAAAATTTCACCAATGGAGGGAGTGGTGAGATTTGGAAAGAAAGGCAAATTGAGTCCTATTTATATGGGTCCCTATGAAATCTTTCAAAGGGTTGGTAAGGTGGAATATGAGTTGAAGTTACCTAGTGAATTGGCTTCGGTTCATCCGGTGTTCCATGTTTCCATGCTTAAGAAGTATATCGGCAATCCAAACTACATTCTTCTTATTGAAGGTCTAGGTGTTCAAGAGAACCTATCTTGTGAGGAGGTTCCGGTTGTAATCGTTGATAGAAAATCAAAGGAGATAAAGAAAGGAGGTGGCTTCCAAAAAGGAGTTATGGAACATCACCTAGTTGTGGGTGCAACATCGGAGGCCGAGGTCGACATGAAGTGTCGATACCCTCATTTATTCTATAACTAAGGTTAGTTGTTCCTATTTATAGCAATAAGAATGAATTTATTTGAAATTGCCTTGATTTTTGAAAATTTGTGCAAAAAGGTGCATGTTACAATGAATTACAATGAACTTCATGCCTAAAACTAAAAAATGATGCCTTTTTCTTGTTTTGAGTTTAGATTAAATATTAAAATGCTAGTTTTTACTCTTTTCGAGTTTATATTGTACATTTTGGTATATTGTTCCTTTATGAGTTGTATGGAGTATGTTAATATGTGTTGAAGAACACTTTGCATAGTAAATGAGCATGAAAGAAATGTTGAACTCTCATGAGTTGAAAATGATGTTTTGGGTTGCATTGTAAAAAAAGGTCACGTGTTATGTTGATTTTGATTGTAACTCATGTTTTGGTATGTTGTTGTTGGTTGGGCTGCTAGTCTTGAGTCTATTCTTTCCTTTTAAATAATTTTAGTGTCATTCGTGTACGAATGTTCCCAAGGGGGAATATGGTAATACTTTGAAAGTCTAAAGTCTAATCTAGAGCCTAACATGAGAGTCTAAAAGTGGTAACACTGTTTTTAAGTTAAATATAATGTATGTAAGCCATTCAGAACATTTTAGAATCAAACGTTAAGGAACGTCCATGACGTCCAGAAACTAGTTCAATGGGGTGCTAGTGTGCCTTAGCCTATTTGAGTAAGTTTTAGGAGCCAGAATTCAAATAAATTTAGTTTAAAGGTTTCTAACACGTATTAGAGTTAGTTTATAGTCAAAAAGTCTGGGTACGACTCCCCAAGGACCAACCAAGGGACCTTGAGGAGGACCCTTAAATAATGGCTAAAAGTGTGTAGGACAGTAGCCATCGACAAGGGGAAACCCACGAGGAGCTTTCCAATTGAGGGGACAACGTCGATGGACACTTATCCAATTTATTGCGAAGTCATTTTGGACAATCTCAATTGCAAATGAGGACTACACAAGATGGCAATGAGCAGTGCCTGTCGATTGACAAACGGCCTATTGGTCGGGGTTTCATCTGTCAAGACACTATTTTGCTGCACGTTTTAAAGTTGGTTAAGTTAATTTAATTAAGTGGTTAGTTAATTAGTTAGGGTATAATGGAGGATTAATTAAGTTAGCTAATGACCCCTATAAAGACCCCAAACCTAAATAGACTGAACATAACTCTTATAATTCCCAAAACTAAATTTCTCTTCCTTCTCTCTTCTTTCTCTCTCCCAAAGAAACTCCATTTAAGACCAAGAAAAGGAGGGTTCTAGTGATGCAAAGGATCAAGTTTTATCCATCAAACTTCATTAATTAGTAACGTGTGGGATTCCTTTCACCATTTGGATTATTTCCCCAAAGGGTTCTTCAAATTGATTTCTTAAAGAAGAGTTTGCATATGGGTTTTCTTCTATTATGAAATTGATCATCTAATTGTATTTGTTTATGATTGATTTAGATAATTATGATTATATTATGATGTGTTTTAATTCAAATATGCTAGTTGTTGATTAATTAACCTAGGTTGTGAAGTAGATCATGATTTTGACCTAAGTCTCTAACCCTAGGCTACAAACTAGTGATGAATTATTGTGTAGTGATTTAAATAACTTCAATATTGTGTTGGTTAACATTAAGTGATGATATTAAACCCATTGTTAGGTTGAATTGGATGATTGATTGTAAGATTATGATGATGGCTTGTGAAGCAGATTTGGGGTAAGTCTTGTGATCTCATTATGATTACTTGTGTATAGTGATGAAGTTATATTGAAGTATATCTTACGATAATATTGATTACGGTTGGAATAATGTTGAATAGAAATGTGTTGATTATGTGATTGTGAGATTATGCTTAAGATGTACTGATATATGGTTGGTGATAAAGTACATGTGTGTCTTAGTATGACATAATGATGTTAATGTGCTAATATGATATGTTAGGTTGAAATTAAAGGTGTTCTCATGCAATTCCTATTGAGCTATGACTATTATTATATAAGCAGTAGACCTTATGACCTAAACTAATTTATGACTATTAATGAAAGACATTTCAAAAGGGACTCTAGCTTAGCACCGAGTGAACTAGAGTGAGGAGTGTCCCTTACAACATAGCGAAGGTAGGAGCACTAGTATACTCATGAGATTGGAGACTATAATGCATGTAGCATAAAGAGGGCCCAAACTATATCTACTAGCTTTTGAACTATGTAGCCCCCATAGGAATACTAGCTAGTGGATTCACGTAGATGCTATGTTCATGTTTTGGTACTACCTTGGCAAGTAGTCCAACTTCCTTCGGTGTAGGGTTCCATGACACCATATCCACATTGGCTTATGTGGTCTATGTCGATTAAGGCAATATGTTCCCGAAAGTAAAATGAAGTAATAAAGTTGACTCTAAATAGGATAACTTGAGGGGTTTGACTTAGTCTAGGTAGGGGTATGGGAGTCTACCAATATATTGTACTAGTTATCCTTGATAGAAGTCTTAGAAGGATGTTCCTATATGATTATATGTTTATAAATGTAAATGATATGTATATGTTGATCTTAAATGTTAATGATACTATGTGATGTTGATGTCACTTATGAACATGTGGTTGGTATTTATTGTTAAAGAATAATGATGTTTACTCTTAATGATATAGTATGTTAAGTTGGGCATTGCTTATGGTTCTTGTTGAGTTTACTTTTTTGAGTGAGGTTATGGGGCCTTACTTAACCATTGCACTAGTGGACTTAATAGGGGCATATGAGTGATGGTCTTGCTTTGGTTATGATGCTATGAACTCTTATGCATTCTTGTTGATATTATGACTTGATGATAGAGTTGTCTTGATTATGTGCTTAATTATGTTGAAATGCATGTTTAACTTAGTATTGTTGGTCTTGTGGTTTACATGGTCTTTACTTAATGCAGATGTTCTATTGACTTGTATTAGTGCTTGATTGTGCAGAAGGCTTTTCAAAGTAAATTAGCATGTTTTAATGAAATGTCCCTTTTTGGCATGATTTTTATGTTGAATGTGCATGTGGTCCTATACTTATTACAAGTGATGTGCTAACCCTGTTTCTTCCTTTTCCCCCCATATTTTAGGTTCCATCGTTGAGGGGTTAGTGATGACATTTGAAGAAGACTTGGATCCTTATTCTCCAAGTTGGGTAGGTCCTCAACACTTCGATGACAATGCCACTTTCTACAATGGATGTTGATTAGTCTTAAAGACACTATGTTCATTCTCTTTCATCTGAGTACTATAATCTTATAGCCTATATATGGCTTATTGGTATTGATGTTATGGTCTAGGCCCAATTGTAATAGGATTATTTAGATTGTTTAATATGAGACATCCGTTTTAAGAATATGTTTTGTATTATATATATATATATATGTTATGTGTTGTGTGTCTGTTGTGTGTGTGTGTGTGTGTGCCATAAAAGTAGATGACTATGTATTCTTCCTATACAAAGGGTCTATGTATATTCACTATAACATATTATGTGTAAGCGAGAGGTCTAAGTAAACCTCAATGTAGAAGTAGTTAAAAAGTTTTAGATTTTCTGCTTATTTAACCTATGAAAGCAAATGACGAATGCTAAGAGGTTAGTCTTAGTCCTCTTCGAGGACGACAACACCGGTTACTTCTAGGGGATGCTCTCCGGATGTGACAAACTTGGTATTAGAGTATGAGGTTGAATATCCCTAGAAATGATGTCTTATTAAACAACGTCTATGTAGATTCTTATTCATAATTGTGAAGCGCGCCCCACTTATGAATGAGAGACTATGTGATACTTAGAAACTCTTATCTTCTTGTATTCCTATATCGTACCTCTAGAGTATTATTATGTGCTTTCACATAAACCTTTTTCGTGGTTATAGGTATGAATACTCGAAGGGCAGCTGCTGGAAGGGTTGAGGAAAAATGGATAATTTCGGGGATCAAGACAAAGAAGTGCCTCTAGAAGATAACCAAGTGCCTCCACTTGAAGAAGTTGCTATGGGTAATCAATTTACGGATGCTACTCCACCGATAACCGATAGAGATATAAGGGAGGCTTTTCTCACTTTAACTCTAGCCATGAACTATCAAGATAATGTCATCACTTCTCAAGTCCAATCCATGATGGCCCAAATGAATAGGGAGGTTGTACCTATAGTGCCTCAACATGCTAACAACATGGCTTCTCGTTTAAGAGACTTTACTAGAATGAATCCACCTATGTTCTTTGTGTCGATGTCGGATGAGGACCCTCAATATTTCCTCGATGAGTTTTATAATATTCTCTATGCTAATGGGTGTGACCTCAATTGAGAAGGCCGAGTTGGCGGCCTATCAACTCAAGGATGTGGTCCAAACATGCTTTGTGCAATGGAGGGATAATATGGCACTAAGAGGTAGCCTGGTGACTTCGGAGATCTTCAAAAAGGTTTTCCTTGATAGTTTATTCCCTAGAGAGATGAGGGAAGCTAAGGTTGAACAATTCATCAACCTTCGTCAAGGAAATATGAGTGTGCTTAACTACTCTTTGAAGTTTACTAAGTTTTCCAAGTATGTTCTAATTTTTGGTTTCAATACCAAGGGATGAGATGAGTCACTTTCTTACTGGGGTGACCAATGACTTGGTTGAAGCATTTCATTCGGCTATGCTTCATGATAATATGAAAATCTCTCGTCTCATGGCTTATTCTCAACAAGTGGAATGAAATAGGTTAAGAAGAAAGAGTAATGAGTCCAAAAAAGCCAAGTCTTATGAAGGTGGTTCCTCTAAGGGTAAGCTTGACATTCGATACAAGCCTCGGTTCAAGATGAGGTTTTCTAGTCAAGTTCGTAATAAATTTTCCAAGGCTTGTTATAATAGGATGTCTAACCCTAGGTCTCAAAAGGGAAGAGGTACTACTTTACCAAATAAGAAGCCAACTTATGGAAACTGTGGCAAGAACCATTATAGTGATTGCATAGTTGGGATGAACAACTGCTTTGTGTGTGGCAAGAGTGTCCATAAGGTAAAGGATTGCTAAAATTTGAAGGGTCAAGATATAGGAAGCGTGCAAGCTCAAGCTAGTGGTTCTATTGTGTATCCTCCAAAGAAGAATTGCTTTTATGCACTTCGCACAAGGGTGAACAAGAGAGTTCTCCCTATGTGGTGACCAATATGTTACTAGTCTTCTCTATTGATGTCTATGCTTTACTTTATCTAGGTGCTACATTATCTTTTTTTACTCCCTTGATAGCTATAAATTTTGATATTTTACCCGATATCCTAAATGAATCTTTCATGGTAACTACCCCGGTAGGTGAGTCGGTGGTTGCAAAGAGGGTACATAGAAA
Organism: Solanum corneliomulleri; assembly: GCA_027704805.1. Lineage (NCBI taxonomy): Eukaryota > Viridiplantae > Streptophyta > Magnoliopsida > Solanales > Solanaceae > Solanum > Solanum corneliomulleri. The sequence continues at coordinate 18,606 of JAKWIY010000274.1, forward strand.
TTGCTAGACAAAGGCTTGAAGTCTCAACTCAAAGACTTAGCAACTATGTGGATCCACTAGCTAGTATTGAAAGATTTGAAGTCTCAACTCAAAGACTTACTAGACAAAGGCTTTATTAAACCTAGTATTTCTCCATAGGGTTATCCGGTATTGTTTGTGAAGAAGAAGAATTGGTCCCTTAAAGTGTGCATTGATTATCGCCAACTCATTAAAGTCACTATTAATAACAAGTATCCTCTCCCTTCGATTGATGACTTGTTTAATCAACTCCAAGTGGCAAGATACTTTTCTAAGATTGACTTGAGATCGAGGTATCACCAACTTAGGGTGAGAGTCGAGGATATACAAAAATGGCATTTCCCTTTAGATATGGACACTATGAGTTCTTAGTAATGTCCTTTGGTCTCACTAATACCCCAAAATAATTTATGGATCTCATGAATAGGGAGTTTCAATGTTATCTAGATTCATTTGTCATGGTTTTCATTTATGATATCTTGGTATATTCGAAAAATGAGGGTAAACACATGATCATTTAAGTGTAGTGTTGCAAGTGCTTAAGGAGAACCAACTATTTGCCAAACATAGAAAATGTGTGTTTTGGTTGAGGTCAATAACATTTATTGGTAATATCATATCTATTGAGGGGTTGAGGTTGATCCAAGGAAAACCGAGATGGTCAAGAATTGGTCTAGACCATTAACTCCAACAAACATTAGGAGCTTTTTGGGTCTAGCGGGATACTAAAAGAGGTTTGCGGATGGTTTTGCGTCAATTTAATCTCCTTTTACTATTTTGACTTAAAAGAGTGTGAAATTTGAGTAGTCGGAGGCATGTAAAATAATCTTCAAAATCTTGAAAGAGAGGCTTACCTCCGCTCCTATGTTGACTTTACCGGAGGGTACTAAGGGCTTTGTAGTATATTGTGATTGTAACACTTCAGAAATCCAAGACGTATTTTAGATCCTAACATAAATTTCATAAGGTTAAGACACTTTTTTTAAAAGTATATATTGAGGAATATAAGTCATTTATGAAGTCTAGAAACCAAAACGTCCAAGAACGTCGATGATGTCCGGAATCTAGTTCAAGGAGGTACTAGCGTGCATTAGCCTATTTGACTAGCTTTTAGAAGTAAGAAAATGATGAAAATTGGTGGAAGAGTGTATAACATTGTTTTAAGTTGATTCATGGTCAAAACTTCTGGGTACGACTCCCGAAGGACCAACCAGGGGCCCTTGAGGAGGACCCTTGCATTTTGGGGTCAAGACTGCCTAGCGGTGTTCACCTACGAAGGGAGTCGATAGAGCGTGTGTGAGTCAATAGGGCGTTAATGTATCCGTCAGCCAACACATATACATTTTGTATAATTTTCTATTTGTAACACTCTCTTAACTCATTGACGAAGTGCAGCACGGAAGGGGGCAAGGGTCGTCAATTCACTGACGGACCGTTGGTCGAGGTCTCGTATATGAGGGCCTGATTTTTTGCGAGTTTTAAGTTAGTTCCAATTAATTAATTAAGGGGTTAGGTCGTTATTTTTTGTTTAAAGGGATCCTTATTAAGTAATTAACACCCCATAAAGACCCCAACCCCATTAACCTAATCTAAGCTCTCATAACTCACAAACCCAAACACTCTTCATTCTCTCTACTTTCTCTCTCAAGTGAAGAACTCCATTGAAGACCATTCTAGGGGAGGGTTTAAGGGCTTAAAAGGGTCAAGTTTCACCATCAATATTCATCAATTATCTAGGCATGTGATCTCTTTCACCTTTGAGACCTCTTTCCTCAAAGGGTTCCATCAAATTGATTTGAAAAGTTGGGTTTTCAAGTGGATCTTTTCTAATCTCGAAATTTATGTTATAAATTAATTTGTTTATTATTTCGTTTGGGTATTATGAATATATTAACATGTATTCTAAATTAATTATGATATATATTGATGAATTGGTCTAGTTTGTAGAAGATGACCTTTATCCGCTTAACCATAGGTGATGATCTTGATATGATTGGTTCAATTGAATTTGTTATTGGTTTAATTAATATTAGATAATTTTATTGTATAAATCATGAATAGATTAGTATGAATTATTGTCCTATCATGCTAGTTCTTGAGAAGTTGATTTAGGTTAAGAAGTATGTTGTGAATTGACCTAAGTATTTTATCTTAAGCTATGAACTAGTGATAAGTTGTGATATAGTGATTCAATTAGCCTTGTTTATCATGTTGGTTATTGTTATATGATGATACTACACCCTAATTGGGTTGAATTAAGGTTTGATGGTAAAACATTGATGATGAATTGTGAAGGAGACTTGGTAAGTCTTGTGATCCCAAATCTTTACTTCAATTCTTGTAAATTGGGATTAAGTCATGATATTGTATTGGAGTATGTCTTGTAATAGGATTTATAGGGTTGGGATGATGTTGAATTGAAATTTCTTGACTATGTTTTTTGAGGCGTTGGCTAAGATGTAGATGTTATAAGGATGGTGAATGATTTACCAATGTGCCTTATCATGAAGTGATATGTAAATATTCTAACCTCACTTATATGAATTTTAATGAAAGGATTGTACTCATGCAATTCTTATTGAGCTATGATGATGATGATGATAATGATGCTTATACAAGGTATAGGCCCTATGACCTACAATAATCTATGATGATTAATAAAGACAATAAAGATATTTCAAAAGGGACTCTAGCTTAGCACCTAGTCAACTAGAGTGAGGAGTGTCCCTTCCCACATAGGGAAGGTAGGATCACTAATGTACTCTTGATATTGATACTATAATACATGCAACATAAAGAGGGTCCCAACTATATCTCCTACATCATGAACTATGTTTCCCCCCATAGGAATACTAGCTAGTGGATCCACGTAGTTGCTATATGCATGTTCTTGTACTACCTTAACAAGTAGTTTGCCTTCTTTTAGTGTAGGGTTTCATGACACCGGGTTTCACACTAGCTCATATGGCCTATGTTTGTAAGGAAAGATGTTCCCATAAAGGTAAAATGAACTAAAGGAATGAACTCTAACTAAGATGACCTAAGGGGTTTAGCTTAGTCTAGTTAAGGGTATGGGACACTACCTATATATTTCACTAGTTAGCCTTACGGAAGTCTTAGGAGGATGTTCTTATATATGTATATGCTTATAAATGTAATGATATGTATATGATGATCTTACATGTTGACGATGATATGTGATGTCCATTACACTAATGAACATGTATTTGGCCGATAATGCTAAAAGTATGATATGGTATACTTCTAATGCTATATTATGTGAAGTGGGATGTTGGTCATGATTCTTGATGAGTTGCATGACTAAGTAAGGTTATGGGGCTTTGCTTCCTAACATTGAGGAAGCCACCCTCTAAAGATCACAACACATGTACAATATTTCTCAAGTCTCAAGTCATACACATACAGAGTATTAAGGAGTATAGACTATACACACTCACATTGCATCATAGGAGACAAGAACATATTCATTATTAGAATAAAAGACTCCTAGCATACTTTGATCACACATTCATATAGGGATTTCAAAGGTAGGGGTCATGCTACAAGAGTATTCATCATCATTATCCATATAGACCACACCTAACCTTAACATCATCATCACATATACACAAAATCATTATAACATCCAAATCGTGCAACTAGTGTGGGAGTTTATTAATATACTTCACAAAACATCAATTCAATTAGAACATGATACTACTACAATCAAGGATACATCCTTCAACTTCCTAAACATGAAATCGTCACATCAATTCATCTTGCGTCTAAAGACTTCAAGGCCATGATCATCATATGTAATGATATACAAGAATGTAAACACTGCTACCATAAGTTGATCATACCAATCAACACAATTTACTATTCATCTTTAGCTAACTAGAGGAAAATATGTCAACTTACCAAATCTACAAGCTAATGATCATCCTTTATCATTTACCAACAATTCATAAACAATTGACATAAACGAATATAGAAATAAGCAATTCTTTATAATCTAATCATCATATCATGAAGATCACAAGACCCACAATAGGCCAATTTGAGAAATTAGGAGGATCATGAGTTCTTCATGAATTTGGATTTAATTTCATAATATAAACAGTAATTAAAAATAAATCCATCATTAGAATGACTTTAAAATTATTTTGACAATGAACGTGTGGCTAGATTGAAAATTGGGAATTTTGGTCTTATAATCACTTCTGAAAATCATTGATTGAACTCCTTAGACGGAAGATTAACAATTATCAACGATTACCATACCTTATTAATTCAAGACCCATGAAAAAATGGAGAAGAAACCATAGAAATTCATCCCCTACCTTGAACTTGAGTTTCGGTCTCCAAAGGAAGTTTGAGAGAATTTGAAAGAGAAAAGCGTTTGAGGTTTTATTTTCTTATTGGGTGTAGGGGTTTTGACTTGGGAAAGGGATTAAATAGGTCTTAAAACAGTTTATAACCGACTCCCAAATTACCCAAATGCCGCAATACTTATTTGGACTTTAGACATGTCAAACTTAACTTTCATTTTTGGAGTTTTCGTCAGGAACAAGTCCGCGTCGCAGAGCTGTTCCCACATGATTTTTAAAATTAAATTTCGAGACAGTGGATTCCACTACATGTCCACGATGAAGACCAAACACTTGGCCTATGGAGAACCTAGTCCGCGACGCGGACATGTTTCACCAAGAAACAAACTCTTCCTGCCTTGGGCTGCATGTTGGGCAAAGGTTGGGTCATCCCCAAGGACCCCTATGGTGGTCCTTGGGGAGTCTTTGCCAGACGTTTTGAATCTAAACATGTTTAATAAGACACTATGGTCATCTATACTGTTTTTATACTCCAAACAACACATTAAAACAAGGCAAACATATAAGGACACACTAGCACGTCTGAAGAATAACTTTCGAACGTCTTGGTTATTCTTGGACATCTGACCGCCAAACCTCTTCAAATAAACTATAAATTATGTAAAACACCTTATTTATGGGTTAATAACCTATTTAGGCACATGTTAGGCTCTAGACACCTTAGTTCATTTTCAGGGTCTTGACATTAGCACCGAAACGGCATGTAAACGAGATGGGGATTTCACGTTTATTAAGTACGACTCCCCACATGTGCTTCCTCACGTTTAGAAGTCCGGATTCCTAAGATATGTGTTGTCTCATGAGATGCAAACCCCTACATTTAGCAATTTAGGGTTTCATGTAACAATCTCTTTGACCCATAATTATGTGCTCACATAGGACTCTACCTTAGTGAATCCACCTAGAAATATACGTGAGAAAGTTTACACCTTAGGCAAGTGTTAAACCTCTCTTTTGGGTGTGGGAGTAGATCACCGGATTCCATGTATCTCTCACGGTCGAATGTCGGTTATTGCAACCTCTTCCCTAATGTAAAAGTAAATGAATAAAGGAAATGTATGGACTCTTACTAGGACTTCTCTTGAGGGGTTTCTACATTGTGTGAGGTAGGGTTTGGGACTTATCTTACACATTGCTCTTGTGGGATCCTAACAGATGATTCTAGTAGTTTTCTTTTATGATTTTGTTGATTATGACTCATGTATGTTAAGCTATATATGTTCTTTATGAATAAAGTATATCATGATGAAATATAAGATTTATGAATGTATGTATGAAGTAGGTTATTTAATGTGATACTTAGATTTGGATATGGTTAAAGGATTTTATTCCTTGCATTGCACAAGTATTGCTTGGGTTGTCTACATGTAGGGATGATATTATGTTGGGTTGTCTTATGATACTTACTTTTACGTGAATATTGGACTTACTTGGTAAAAATCATGTTTTGACTAAAGGCCTAAGTCATATACAACCCCCTAAACTTGTCCACATATTTCATTTAGACACCTCAACTCAACTGTTACCAATTGAACACTTACACTGTAAGAGATTTCTACCTATTAAACATTTTGTGCTGTCATGGCAGCATGTGTGTAGTACACACATGAAAAGAGCGTGAAAGGGCATCATTTAACCAAAAAATAATAATTTTCTTTTTTTAAAAAAAAATAAAGTAAAATTAGCATCTCTTCATCTTCTTCTTTGACTCAACCACCATTAGAACCACCTCTCACCACCGCATCACCGTGTCCCACCATTAAAGTATATTCCATTTTTTCTCGAGCTGCAATCATTCTTCTTCTCTATACCACCTTGTTTTTTAATTAAATATGTGTCACCATATCCACAGTGCTCTTTCCTTTATTTTTTTCGTCATCTTCTTCCCTTTTTTTTTCAGACCCATCATCTTTTTTCTCCTTTTTACCAGTCATCGAACACCACCTCATTTTTCTTCTCAAATTTATCATCGTCAATATCTTTTTTTATTTTAGCTTTTCAAACAATCAATTACAATTTTATTTTGTTCATTAGAAAACAATGCCACCAATCATCTCTTTTCTCTTTATGCCAAATCAACTCAACTTAATTGAATCTAAGCTTAAAAATAAAACATTAATTAGATAAAAAGAAGTAGAAAAACATAGGTGATGTAACGACCTGTTTAGTCGTTTTGAGCAACAGAGTGCATTTCTGGAAAAACTGCCAGAGACGACGTGTGTCCCGACGGACCGTCGTGGTCACGACGGCCCGTCGAGGGAGTGTCGTCCCATGGCACTTAGAATTTTGAAATTGGGTACTGAAATCGACTCTCTGTAAATTGTGACGGACCTGCAGGACGTGCCGTCACATCCACGACAACCGTCGTGAGTCCCGTTGCAAAACACTTCAACTTTTGAGAATTTGGTGCAAGAAAACGAGTTTCTGACCGTCATGACGGAGGAACAGGACGGACCGTCACGGCTGTGACGGGCCGTCACAGCCCCTGGAACCTGGGGAGGTGCGACGACCACCGTGACGGACCGTCGCAGGCACGACGGCCCGTCACAGGTCACGCAATCCCAGGCAGTTTAGGATTTCTCCACACGTTTTAAGGGTCGTTTTTGACTATTCTTTCCTTAATTATAAAGATTGAGGGTAACATTAATAAGTCTAATTACTTAGGGGTTAAAAGGGGTAACCTTAAGTGAATTAGTGGGGTTTTATTGTCCTTTTTCACACTTAATTATATGATTAATTAGGGTAAAAGGAAAGAGGGTTTGAATAAAACAAAGGAGAAAGAACAGATTGAGAGAGAGAGTCGAACGAGGGATAGAGAGAAACGAAGAGGATAGCAAGGATTTTGAGAAGATCTTTGTTGATTCAATTCTTCGGTGGAGGTAGGTTATGGTTATATTACGATATTCGTAGTGAACTCTTGATAGTGAATAATATGTGTTGATGATATTGTAAACCTGTCTATATGCTTATTGTATGCTTGTATGAATATGATTATGTGATGTTGATAAAACAAGCATGATGAAAACCATTGAATCCCAAATCTTGAAAGAAACTTTAATCTATGATATTAATGATAATGCCTTGGTATAAAAGAAGGCTTGATGAATTAAAGTGATTGGATTGATGATGCCTTGGTTTAGAGAAGGCTTGATGAACGGATATAATGAGATTAGTGGATCGGAGTGTCACGTTCCGACACATAGATTAGTGGATCGGAGTGTCACGTTCCGACACATAGTAGTATAGTGGGACGGGTGTCACGAACCGACACATAGATTAGGGGATCGGAGTGTCACGTACCGACACATATAGGGGATCGGAGTGTCACGTTCCGACACATATAGGGGATCGGAGTGTCACGTTCCGACACATATAGGGGATCGGAGTGTCACGTCCGACACATAGTAGTAGGGGATCGGAGTGTCACGTACCGACACAAGAGGAAGAAAGATAATGAATCTCGAAAGATGTTAATATACTCAACATAATGAACTTAATTCCCAAATGAGTATGGTATTGAGGCTTGAGTCCTCATGGATGAACTTGATGGTATTTATTGACGATTATAATACTTTGTTGCTACATGTTGAGTTTATAGTTGATTTATAATATTACTTGATATGTATTATCGCCTATTTTGAGTTAACCGATGATATCTACTCAGTACGTGTGGTTGTACTGACCCCCTACTTTTATGTTTTCCTCTTGTTATTTGTGTTATGCAGCAAACGTTCCGTCAACTTCGACTCAGCAGTAGATCAAGCCAGTCTTCACTCCATCGGAAATTCAGGGTGAGCTAATGCGTCTAGCTTGGACTGGATCTTCTTCTTCAAGTCTCGATGCCTTGAACTTCCGGCATGGACTAGCTTTTAGTATTTGGTTCTTAGACAGTTTTAGTTTAGAAATTTGAGATAGATGTTCTTGTGAGGATGACTTCCAGATTTTGGGGATAATAATAATAGTTTTGAATTGTTTTATTAATGAGTTTAAGTCTTCCGCATTATTTCTGTTGATATATATTGAAATGTTAAGGTTTAGATGGGTTGGTTCGCTCACATAGGAGGGTAAATGTGGGTGCCAGTCGCGTCCCCGATTTGGGTCGTGACAAACTTGGTATCAGAGCATTAGGTTCATTGGTCTCATCACACAAGAACAGGTCTAGTAGAGTCTTAAGGAACGGTAGGGGGACGCCTTTACTTTTCCTTGAGAGGCTATAAGACTTTAGGAAAATTCCATTCTTTCATTCTTTCTTTCGTGCTACTACTTGAGTCCAATTGGTATCTAGGTGATACAAATTGGTATCTGACCATCTTCATTCTATTTCGCAGATGGTTAGAACTAGAGCAACGACCGCACCAGCAGCGACAACGGAAAGACAGGAAACTACTGAGCCAGCCACTGGGGCTGTGGCTCGAGGAGGAACAGCGGCAAGAGGCCGTGGAAGAGGTCGTGGGAGGACGTCCTCTAGAGGAAGAGGACGAGCCCCTAGCCCATCTGATACTAGGGCGGTGACTCCTCCACCGACCGAGGAGTGATAAGAGAGGGTGAGGAAGGGAAATGAACAAGGGCAGAATGAGGAAATGCCACCCCAACCTACCCCAGAGATGATCAACCAAGTACTTGCTTATCTTAGCGGGTTGTCTGATCAGGGTCAAGCACCTCCAGTGGTTTCTGCACCAACACCTCCGGTTTCAGAGATACGACATGCGGCTACTATGGCTCCCCGCATGGATGCAACATTGGGAATAGGCACATTTCCACGTCTGACTACTGGGCCTATTATGACAAACGATCAACACGAACTTTTCAGTAAGTTCTTGAAATTGAAACCCCCAGTCTTCAAGGGTGCAGAATCTGAGGATGCTTATGATTTTCTGGTTGATTGTCATGAGCTACTACACACAAGATGGGGATAGTAGAGAGGTTTGGTGTCGAGTTCGTGAGCTATCAGTTCCAAGGGAACGCCAAAATGTGGTGGCGTTCACATGTTGAGTGTCAACCAACAGAGGCACCACCTATGACTTGGGAATCATTCTCTACCCTGTTTATGGAGAATATATCCCAAGGACTTTGAGAGATAGAAAGAGGGATGAGTTCTTGAGTCTGGAGCAAGGTAGAATGACGGTTAATGCATACGAGGCTAAATTTCGCGCACTATCCAGATACGCCACCCAACTCTGTTTCAGTCCACAAGAACGGATCCGCCGTTTTGTGAAGGGTTGAGGTCAGAATTGCGGATTTCAGCCTTACAGATAGCGGCAACAGCAACATCCTTCCAAGAGGTGGTAGACTTTGTGATAGAGGTGGAAGGAGTGAAGCCAGATGACTTCACCACGACATCGACATCAAAGAGGTTTCGAAGGGGAGGTGAGTTTTAATGGTTCCTACTCTAGAGGACAGAACTCCGGAGGTCACTCAGTTCGACCAATACAGTCTTCACTACAGACTGTAGTTGGGGGTCCACCTCAGAACGGTCAACACTACTCCGAGAGACCTATGCCCGATTCCAGAGAGTGCTATGGATGTGGGGAGATTGGACATATTAGGAGGAATTGTCCAAAACAGAGTTACAGAGCCCCACTAGCTAGAGGTAGGGTGGTCATGGTAGAGGCCGTTTTTCTGGAGGACGTGGTGGTCGAGGTAATGGCGGTCACCAAAACGGCAGAGGTGAAGGGCAAAACGGAGCCACTACTACACAACATGGTAGGGGCAACGGACAGACGAATGATGGGCCCATTGTTATGCTTTCCCTGGGAGGTCTGAAGCGGAGGCGTCTGATGCTGTTATCACAGGTAATCTCTTGGTTTGTGATTGCATGGCATCTGTATTATTTGACCCTGGCTCCACGTTTTCATATGTATCTTCCTCATTTGCTAATGGTCTAAATTTACATTGTGAATTACTTGACATGCCTATTCGTGTTTCTACTCTACTCCGGTGGGTGAGTCTGTGATAGTCGAAAAAGTGTATAGGTCTTGTTTGGTGAATTTTTGTGGGAGCAACACTTATGTAGATTTGGTTATTTTAGAAATGGGTGACTTTGATGTAATTCTGGGTATGACTTGGCTTTCTCCAATTTGCGATTTTGGATTGTAATGCTAAAACGGTGACGTTAGCCAAGCCTGGGGCAGATCCGTTAGTGTGGGGAGGGTGACTACACTTCCAATCCGGTGCGTATAATCTCCTTTATTCGTGCTCAGAAGATGGTTAGTAAGGGTTGTCTAGCTTTCTTGGCACATCTCAAGGATGACACTACTCAAGTACCATCGATTGAGTCAGTTTCGGTAGTCTGTGAGTTTTTGGATGTGTTCCCTGCAGATCTTCCGGTATGCCACCAGATAGGGATATAGACTTCTGCATTGATTTGGAACCCGGTACTCGCCCCATTTCTATACCCCCGTATAGAATGGCTCCCGCCGAATTAAGAGAGTTAAAGGCACAACTTCAAGAGTTGTTGAGCAAAGGCTTCATTAGACCAAGTGCATCTCCTTGGGGTGCTCCGGTGCTATTTGTGAAGAAGAAGGATGGGAGTTTCCGAATGTGCATAGATTACCGACAGTTGAACAAGTAACTATTAAGAACAAGTACCCCATTCCTCGCATTGATGACTTGTTCGATCAGTTACAAGGTGCTTGTGTCTTCTCAAAAATTGACTTGAGATCCGGTTATCACCAATTGAAAATACGAGCAACGGATGTTCCAAAGACTGCTTTTCGAACTAGGTATGGGCATTATGAATTTGTGGTAATGTCATTTGGTCTTACGAATGCCCCCGCTGCCTTCATGAGCTTGATGAACGGGATTTTCAAGCCATACTTGGACCTCTTTGTGATTGTGTTTATTGATGATATACTGATATACTCCAAAGTAAGAAGGAACATGAGGAGCATTTGAGAATGGTGTTAGAGTTGTTGAGGAAGAAAAAGCTTTATGCGAAATTCTCCAAGTGTGAGTTTTGGCTAGATTCAGTGTCCTTCTTGGGGCACGTGGTTTCTAAGGATGGGGTGATGGTGGATCCATCTAAGATTGAGACAGTGAAGAATTGGGTAAGACCTACAAACGTGTCAGAAATAAGGAGTTTTGTGGGTTAGCTAGCTACTACCACTACCGCCGATTCGTCAAGGGATTCTCTTCTATTGCTTCCCAATTGACGAACTTGACTAAGCAGAATGTTCCATTTGTATGGTCAGATGAGTGTGAGGAAAGCTTCCAGAAGCTTAAGACTTTGTTGACTACCGCGCCATCCTCACCTTGCCGGTAGAGGGTAAAGACTTCATTGTTTATTGTGATGCATCCTATTCTGGGTTGGGTGCAGTGCTAATGCAAGAGAGAATGTGATTGCTTATGCTTCGAGGCAATTAAAGGCATGAACGTAACTATCCGACCCATGATTTGGAGTTGGCCGCGGTAGTATTTGCACTAAAGCAATGGAGACACTATTTGTATGGGGTTAAGTGTGAAGTCTATACGGACCATCGTAGCCTACAGTATGTCTTCACTCAGAAAGACTTGAACTTGAGACAGAGGAGATGGATGGAACTACTGAAGGACTACGACATCACTATCTTGTATCATCCGGGGAAGGCGAATGTTGTGGCAGATGCTTGAGTAGGAAGGCCGGAAGCATGGGAAGTCTAGCTCATTTGCAAGCTTCTAGACGCCCATTGGCTAGAGAAGTGCAGATTCTGGCTAATGACCTTATGAGGTTAGAAATAAACGAGAAGGGAGGATTGTTAGCTTGTGTAGAGGCAAAATCCTCTTTTCTTGATCAGATTAAGGGGAAAAGTTTGATGATGAGAAACTAAGGCGAATTCGAGATAGTGTTGCAAGGAGAGGCTAAGGAAGCAATAATCGATGGGGAAGGTGTTTTGAGATTAAGGGAAGAGTATGTGTACCCCGCATCGATGATTTGATCACCACTATTCTTACAGAAGCTCATAGTTCCGGATATTCTATACATCCTGGTGCAACCAAGATGTATCGCGACCTAAAGCAACACTTCTGGTGGAGTAGAATGAAGCGAGATATTGTTGAGTTTGTGGCCAAATGTCCAAATTGTCAACAAGTAAAGTATGAACACCAGAGGCCCGGAGGAACACTTCAGAGAATGCCCATTCCTGAATGGAAGTGGGAGAGAATCGCGATGGACTTCGTGGTTGGTCTTCCAAAGACATTGGGTAAGTATGACTCCATTTGGGTGATTGTTGATAGGTTAACTAAGTCTGCACATTTCATTCCGGTCAAGGTGACTTACAATGCAGAGAAGTTAGCAAAAATCTACATCTCAGAGGTCGTTCGGTTGCATGGAGTTCCACTCTCCATCATATCGGATAGAGGTACGCAGTTTACCTCTAAGTTTTGGAGAACTACATGCTGAATTAGGTACTAGGTTGGACCTTAGTACTGCATTTCACCCTCAGACCGATGGTCAGTCTGAGCGAACGATTCAAGTGTTGGAGGATATGCTTCGTGCATGTGTGATAGAGTTTGGTGGCCATTGGGATAGCTTCTTACCGTTGGCAGAGTTTTCATACAATAATAGCTATCACTCCAGTATCGACATGGCTCCATTTGAAGCATTGTATGGGAGGAGGTGTAGATCTCCCATTGGTTGGTTTGACGCCTTTGAAGTTAGACCTTGGGGGACTGATCTGTTAAGGGATTCTACGGAGAAGGTGAAAGCTATTCAAGAAAAGCTTTTAGTGGCTCAAAGTAGACAAAAGGAGTATGCAGACCGAAAGGTTAGAGACTTGGAGTTCATGGAAGGTGAACAAGTCTTGTTGAAGGTTTCGCCCATGAAAGGGGTGATGCGGTTTGGAAAAAGAGGTAAGTTAAGTCCAAGGTACATTGGACCATTTGAGGTACTAAGCGAATAGGGGAGGTGGCTTATGAATTAGCCTTACCCCCAGGGCTGTCCGGAGTGCATCCGGTGTTTCATGTATCCATGTTGAAGAGATATCCGGAGATGGAAACTACATTATCCGTTGGGATTCAGTTTTGTTGGATGAGAACTTGACTTATGAAGAGGAACCGGTTGCTATATTAGATAGAGAAGTTCGCAAGTTGAGGTCGAGAGAGATTGCATCCATCAAAGTGCAATGGAAGAATCGACCGGTTGAAGAGGCTACTTGGGAGAAGGAGGCAGATATGCAAGAAAAATACCCACATCTGTTTACAGATTCAGGTACCTCCTTTCGCCATTGTTTTCCTTCTTTTGATCGTTCGGGGACGAACGATGGGTAAATTGGTATCTATTGTAACGACCTGTTTAGTCGTTTTGAGCAACAGAGTGCATTTCTGGAAAAACTGCCAGAGACGACGTGTGTCCCGACGGACCGTCGTGGTCACGACGGCCCGTCGAGGGAGTGTCGTCCCATGGCACTTAGAATTTTGAAATTGGGTACTGAAAATCGACTCTCTGTAAATTGTGACGGACCTGCAGGACGTGCCGTCACATCCACGACGAACCGTCGTGAGTCCCGTTGCAAAACACTTCAACTTTTGAGAATTTGGTGCAAGAAAACGAGTTTCTGACCGTCATGACGGAGGAACAGCCACCTGGAACCTGGGGAGGTGCGACGACCACCGTGACGGACCGTCGCAGGCATGACGGCCCGTCACAGGTCACGCAATCCCAGGCAGTTTAGGATTTCTCCACACGTTTTAAGGGTCGTTTTTGACTATTCTTTCCTTAATTATAAAGATGAGGGGTAACATTAATAAGTCTAATTACTTAGGGGTTAAAAAGGGTAACCTTAAGTGAATTAGTGGGGTTTATTGTCCTTTTTCACACTTAATTATATGATTAATTAGGGTAAAGGAAAGAGTTTGAATAAAACAAAGGAGAAAGAACAGAAAGAGAGAGAGAGTCGAACGAGGGGATAGAGAGAAACGAAGAGGATAGCAAGGATTTTGAGAAGATAGCTTGTTGATTCAATTCTTCGGTGGAGGTAGGTTATGGTTATATTACGATATTCGTAGTGAACTCTTATAGTGAATAATATGTGTTGATATATTGTAAACCTGTCTATATGCTTATTGTATGCTTGTATGAATATGATTATGTGATGTTGATAAACAAGCATGATGAAAACCACTGAATCCCAAATCTTGAAAGAAACTTTAATCTATGATATTAATGATAATGCCTTGGTATAAAAAAGGCTTGATGAATTAAAGTGATTGGGATTGATGATGCCTTGGTTTAGAGAAGGCTTGATGAACGATATAATGAGATTAATGGATCGGAGTGTCACGTTCCGACACATAGATTTAGTGGATCGGAGTGTCACGTTCCGACACATAGTATTAGTGGGACGGGTGTCACGAACCGACACATAGATGTAGGGGATCGGAGTGTCACGTACCGACACATATAGGGGATCGGATGTCACGTTCCGACACATATAGGGGATCGGAGTGTCACGTTCCGACACATATAGGGGATCGGAGTGTCACGTACCGACACATAGTAGTAGGGGATCGGAGTGTCACGTACCGACACAAGAGGAAGAAAATAATGAATCTCGAAAGATGTTAATATACTCAACATAATGAACTTAATTCCCAAATGAGTATGGTATTGAGGCTTGAGTCCTCATGGATGAACTTGATGGTATTTATTGACGATTATAATACTTGTTTGCTACATGTTGAGTTTATAGTTGATTTATAATATTACTTGATATGTATATCGCCTATTTTGAGTTAACCGATGATATCTACTCAGTACGTGTGGTTTGTACTGACCCCCTACTTTTATGTTTTCCTCTTGTTATTTGTGTTATGCAGCAAACGTTCCGTCAACTTCGACTCAGCAGTAGATCAAGCCCGTCTTCACTCCATCGGAAATTCAGGGTGAGCTAATGCGTCTAGCTTGGACTGGGTCTTCTTCTTCAAGTCTTGATGCCTTGAACTTCCGGCATGGACTAGCTTTTAGTATTTTGTTCTTAGACAGTTTTAGTTTAGAAATTTGAGATAGATGTTCTTGTGATGATGACTTCCAGATTTTGGGGATAATAATAATAGTTTTGAATTGCTTTATTAATGAGTTTAAGTCTTCCGCATTATTTCCTGTTGATATATCTTGAAATGTTAAGGTTTAGATGGATTGGTTCGCTCACATAGGAGGGTAAATGTGGGTGCCAGTCGCGGCCCCGATTTGGGTCGTGACAGGTGATTTAGAAGTGTTTTTTTTTTTGAAAAAAAAAAAAAGAGGAAGAAGATGAAGTTTGGGGTTAGGTGGGGGTGGGGGGAGGGGGGAGCAGGTCTGAGCGGAGGCAGGAACATACATATATTAGGATTTTATTTTTTTTAATTTAATTATTTTTTAGCACAAAAAAATTAAGATACGTGGCTTCTTTTAATTAATTAGTTTGCCATGTCATGGCAAGTGCATCACACACACTTGACATTTTTGTTGATTATCAAATGTGTCTAATAGGAAAAATTTTATATAAGTAAAAGTGTTCAATAGGTAAAAGGTTAAATTGAGGTGTCTAAATGAATAATGAGGACAACTTTAAGGGGCCACAGATGACTTTGGCCTTTGACTAAAATATCCTTTTATGCATGCATTGATGATTTTTATGCATAGAAGTCATACTTAGTACATATGATGTTCTAAACAATATTTTCTCCCCTTTTCCCGAACAATGTAGGTTCGGGTCATTGAGTATTTTTCAAGGCCTTTTCTAAAGGATACTAGGAATTGCTTCTCCAAGTTGGTGAGTCCTCAAGTCCGAGGACGACGCTCTATGTTCTAGCTTTCTAGTTCTTTTGTTATGTGGAAAGACATTGTTGTACTTCCCTATTTCTTACACTTCTTATTGATTTAAGGGCTATGTCCCGAATTTCCATAATTCTATGTAGATGGTACGGTTTGAGAAAGTTAGATTCTTTTTTCATATATGAAGCAAAGTTGAACTTCTGAAGTAAAAGTTTTAATGTTTTCCGCATTTTCATACTATGATACATGATATGATGAATGCTAAGGGCTTGTCTAAGACCTCTTCGAGGACGAAGATTTTGGTTACGACTAGGGGATGCTCTGCGATTGTGACAGACATAGTCTAGGAAGGTACTTGTGTCTTCTCCTATATCAATACGAAGGTTCAATTCTATTCATTGCATGTAAATTCTCATGTTCACAAGTAAATCAGATAATTGAGTTCTACTTAAAGAAAAAGATACTTAAGGAAGGTAAAAGCAACTAATCATCACAGAATCAAGAAAATGTCCACAACTTCTCTCCCCTTCTTTCTTTCTTTGTTCAGATGTATTTGAAAGAGACTGAAATACATGAAAGAAAATAGACAAGAGTTGTTGATATAGTGGTAGGTATCGAGTCTCAAAGCAACATTTTTGCATCAAGTGAAAGTTTTTATGAACACTGCATTCATGCTCCAAAAGTGTACATATAAAAAGAAAAGAGAAATAGAAACTAGATTTGTGAAATGGTCTGATTCAAACTTGTACTTCTATAAGTTTGTATTATGGACCCTTCTACTCTATTTTTTGTCAAAGCAAACCCTCAAACTCCATTAAAATAAGATATTTAAACCCCTCCAACCATGTGTGCACCTCACTCTTCCTTACATATATGACATGTC
Source organism: Solanum corneliomulleri (assembly GCA_027704805.1). Classification (NCBI taxonomy): domain Eukaryota; kingdom Viridiplantae; phylum Streptophyta; class Magnoliopsida; order Solanales; family Solanaceae; genus Solanum; species Solanum corneliomulleri. Next base: position 35,626 of record JAKWIY010000274.1, read on the forward strand.
ATATCCACATTAGATGTATTAGTGTCATGTCATAATTATTTCATAATATTTTAAATTATTAACTAAATATGTTATTCCATAAAATATAAAAGAAAAAATAAATTTTTTCTATTTTAATAATAAAATAAACACAGTTTTTCTATCACCTTTCTTCCATCTCCATCAACCCACAACCACCATTAACAACATCTCCAATATCCTTATTTTTTTCTTCTTCAGGTCATCATTGTTTATAGTTGTGACGAAGCTCTTCAATGTCACAACCCGAGGGTATACCCTAGAAGATATGGTATTCTTGAATTGAAACGTAGCGTACTTGACCTCTCGAAGGTCTTGTACAAGCCTTGAACATCATTCATTGCATAACATATGAAAAGTAGTGTGGAATCAAAAAATTTCTTTCAAAATTTAATGCGGAAGTCATTTTATAAAACGTCAAACATATGTCTCAAAAAGCATCTATGACATCATAAGTACAATAATCTTGGATCACAGCCTATAAAAGTCTAAATATGAAGAAATATAAAAGTCAACGTGGTAGTGATATCCTAGGATACTATGAGGACTCACCGATCTTCTTTCCTTGCAAGCGTTAGAAAATCTACCGTTGAAAGCAAATCAATATCCCTCAAGACCCTACATGGAAAATATGTAGTAAATATGCATTAGTACGATATGTACTAAGCATGGAAACTATTATACCAAAAATTTGATATCTCAAAGGGTTAATCAATAATAGACATAATCATATGAATAACATAAGCATAATAAAGCATCATAAAGTCATATAAGAGTTCATACTTAACTCAATGTCTTTCTTACTTAAATGAACTACATCACAAGTCACCTCCCAGTATACTAGTGCAATGCCAAGGTAGCATCCAATACTACTACCAAAGCTAAGTACATCACTTTTGTCATTCTTGATCGTCCACTTTCATAATTAAGGCCTAAGTTCATCATTTCATATGAGCACTATGACCCTATGCCACCTCAAATCACACTTGTGCAATGCATTTGAAGCATCCTATGCTACCTCACACACTAAGCATATCTTGAAGTCACCTTATCTTTTTCCATTTCATCTTAGGATTCATCTATTAGACCTACTTCATATTGACAAGGAACTATCATAGTAAGTCAATCATATTATGGAAGGAAACTATAGCACTATCCAAGCTAAACATACATTATGTAGTGGTCATGTCCTAGGTAGCTTTAAGTCATACTTGTTCCATGTATAGATAGCATCCCATACTACCATCCATACTAAGTACTCCTCTATATTATCCTATTCCAAGCTACTTGTCTTGCATTCTTGTCTATTAAGCTGAACTTACTATCAGAATAGACCTACCACCATGGAAAGCATATCTACATACTAACTAAGATAACTAAAGGAAGGATACAACCATCCTAATCACCATGCAACCAATCATGTAGATGCAAGCTAATCATAAGGGAGCATGAATCCTCAACCCTAATCTATCATGAGAAACTAATCTCAAGTTATTACATGAAATGCACCTTTAATGCAAATCAAGCTACCATGAAATGCACCTTGCATGCAAGTCAAGCTAACATTAGGAGAGTATAGTTCTGTCCCTTAAAGCTACCATGAAATGACTTTGGCCTAACAAAGTCAATCTAACATAATCAAGTATTTTTACAACACAAGACCAAGATAATCATGGGAAATCTTACTTCCTCCATCCCAAGCTAACATGAGAACCACAATTCCCAGGCTACCATGATCAAGCATCCTTGCAACACATGACCAGCTAAACATGATAGAGCTTACTTTCTCCATCTCAAGTTATCATGAGGTTCATTACCTCAAGCTACCATGAGTTATATAACCCAAGATTCCATGAGATTTCAAAATATCAAGCTACCATGATTATTTCAACTCAAGCCTCCTTGATATTTACTATCTCAGGCTACCCTTGAGATCTTAATATCTCAAGATATCATGAGATCTTCCATCTCAAGCTATCATGCCTTGATCTTGTCTCACCAAGTCAATTACATAAGAAGTGACCATACAACTCATATTCAAGATAATTCTAATCTACCATGCATTGATTTATTTTAAGTTCTTAATACAACCTAGGGTTCATCTATTGTGAAACTTGCTTCTAGTGATCATGTTCATGTGTAGGTGTAAAAGAAAGGAAACATCATCACAATCATCCTCATTATGACTTCAACCCCAAATACCTAGCAACCAATGGACATAATCCCTAAAAATGACTACTATATTTAGTCCCTCATGATTCATACTCAATATCATGTTAATATATTCAGTTAGATCATTAGAAGGCAATTCTAGTCATGCATGATCACATAGGTTCAATTCAAGCTTCCTAGGTTAATATAATTCTTAATCAATTAGACGTATTTCAATTCATATCTAAGTGATTCAATCATGATCAAATAGTATATAATAAAATTGAATTAAGAAGATCGACATAAACCTTTATCTAGCCTCTAATGGCCTAAGATCACCATGATCACCTTCAAATTCAATTACTATAATTCACCATGAAAAATTTATGAAAAATCATATAATCATCATATAAACATCATTGAAAGTTACCCACTAGATGTGGATCACAATCAAGCCTTACAACAATGTAATATCAACCCTCTCTAGAATGGGGTTCTTTGGATTCACAATTGAAGGGAAACTCGGGGGCCTTCATGGATGGAAGAATACATGAATGAATAAGATTAACATACCTTTATATCATAATCCAATATTGAAACCTTGGTGAATTTGTCGTATGTTGTTGCTCCAAACTTCACTTCTTCTACAATGGTGTTCTTGATAGTTCTAATGAGAGAGAGAGGTTTTGATTTGGAGTCTAAAGTCTAAAGGGGTATTTTATTGTTTTAATACTCATATTATGCCTAAAAATAACTAAATTAACCTCCCATATAATTACTTCTACGTGGGGTTTATTTTCCAATTCACCCATTCACTAATAGTACATTGTGTAAAAGTTGCAGACCCCATCAACGCTTGCCACCTACGGGGTGTCGACCAGACGACAGGTCGTACTGGCAATCCATTGTCTTGGTTAGAGACTCCTCAAATAGGGCTTTATCTCATGAAGATAAGTCTCAACCAACAACCCTCACCAACAAGGCGTTGATGGACCTAAGGTCCTTTGATGCCCTTCGTTGGTTGGGACTGTTTTTGACAGCATTTCTCTTAACTTGGGTCCTCTTCAAGGAACCTTAGGTGGGTCCTTGGGAAGTTGTGCCCGGACGTCTCCACCATGAATTCGTCCGTCCAGATGTTTGGAACTCTCCATATCGCATTGTTAAATGTGATATATACAATTTTCCTATTTTTAGTCTTTTTAAAAAAATAATTAATATTTTGGTTTAAATTTTGATATGCACGCTCCTTTAACGCATGAAATCACTTTGTTGTGCCAATTTAACAATTAAGTTTCCACATAAGTTTGGTCAATGATTAGAAGGGCTTAAATATTGAGTTTCATTAAGTTTAAGGGTTCAGTTGACAAATTGTCAAGTAGAAGGCTTCATCATAGAAACTCATTAAAGTATGAAGATCCACTAGACCATTTATCCAATTAGATAAAGTGATTCAATTCTCAATAATGAGTACAATATAAGAGGAAAAAATTACTATGGTACACCAAAATATATTTTCAATGACATCAAAATAAAGCACCTTTGCGCAATCCACGACTGAATTTGAAAATGCATCAAATTATTTTTTGCCTCAAAATCGATTTAAAAGCAATGCCGACTTTGAAACAACACTTCTTGTTTCCATAAACAATTTAACAATGGGAAATTTAAAATGCAACTTTATGATATATATGAAGAGAAATGGGAACCTTGATTAAATCTTATCCAAACAGAGATATTTCAACTACTTAACTAGCTTAGGCATTGCATCTAATCACATACACAATATTTAACTCTAAACAAACAAATTAATAAGAACAAACTTTTAGAATACAGATTTCTTAACACTAGAGACTTTTCATTTTACAAACTTGAACTCTTACAGTAAAATATAAACATTACCATTAATCATAAATTTTAAACTAATCTACCAAACAAAGATGAAAGTTTCATACCATTTTCGTTAATATTGACCTAGTCAAAGAACATTCATGGCTATGGAAAGATTGTATTTACGCTAGACGGGGAAAGAGAGAGACTACTAATAAATACAATTAGTATATAAGATTAGGGTTTGTAAGTTGGAAAACACTAATAAGATAAATTCAAGAGGGCTTCGAGGTTTGGGCCTTATTTGACCTACTTTAGGGAAAACATTTTACTGTGTTAGCTTTAATTTTGAGATCATAAGTGGGTTGAGAATGGACATCCTTTCACGGTCTTTTTCTTTGTTTAAACTAATTTGTTATAGCTTCTAATTAGAAACAAGTATAATATACATATCATAGCCTCAAGGTGATACATTAGGTCTAATGAATCCCTTACCAAACAGATCCTGAAGTAGAATACTGAGCTTCTTGAGATATGCATGAGCATTCTGGTATGCGGAATGACTATAGGCTGAGTACCCGACTCAATCTCAATAAGAAGACCAATATTATGCTCTAGGGGTAGTCCAGGTAGTTCAGTAGGAAACACGTTTACAAATTACGAACGATCAGAACATACTCAACCGGAGAAAACTCCCTACTCACATCACACACATAGTCCAAAGAAGACAAATACCCACTAGCCACTAGCCTCCGAGCCCGAACAAAGGACATCACTCAAATCGGTGTGTACTAATGGATATTTGTCACACCACTAGGGGAGTACCAAGAATAAATAAGGTAATGGTCCTATAGAAGCAATCTATAACCACATGATAAGGGTAAAACAAGTCCATGACCAAAATCACATCAAAGTCAAACATATCTACCAATATAAGGTCAACCTAGAATGTCATGCTCTTTGATAGTAACTAAGCAATATTGAAACACCTGATTCAATACTAAAGACTCACCCACGGAGGTCGACACACGCAAAAACGTTGTCAAAGTCTCATAACTCATACAATTACGAGTCACTTACGAGTAGCATAGTACACAGACATATAAGAATATCTAAATCGTGGATCAAATAAAGTTGAGGCGAGATGATGGCATAAAATAATCGCACATGTGATCACATTATATGATTCCTCAACCTCCGCTTTCGCTGGATCATCATTAGAAATGATCTTGCCTGACTCTACCCTAACCATCATTCTTACCACCTTACATTCCTCCTCGTGGACCACCCTAAATACCCTGATGTCCTAGCTATAGATGTGTATGTGGAGCTAGAGGAGCAATCCTCCTACTCAGAGGACAATATCTGGCCTAACGATCTAACTCAACACAGCCAAAACAACTTGGAGATGTCTACTTCTTCAATTTTTGATTGTTAAATAAGTCTGCAACCGTATTCTACTAACATTGTATTTTAACCTTCCTCTGTAGAGTCCTAGATAGAAGTCCTCTAAGTATTTTGACGCTCTAATTTATGCTCTATTAATTGATCCCTAATGAAGAACATGATTCTAAATCACCCAAATTTTGAAAATTATTTGTGTTTTCTGTCTTTAACCATTTAGACATCAAATTAATAAACATATATTAAAATACAAGAAAACATAGTTTGAGAATATAGAAAACACTAAGAAACTGTTTGATAATATGTGCTTATTATTGTATACATTAGTGGCGCTCTTCCATACATGTATAGGTAAAATTTGTCAAAGGTATTCCTGTAATTTAACACCTTATTCATATAAAGTTATAGATTTTCATTAAGAGATCACCTACTCAACCTTCAAAATTATTACTGAATAAATATGTTCACAACGTAGGGAGGGAATACATATAATAGTGCTTTTTAAAATGAGTTATCATATTATTTTATTTTTTCTATTGAATCTGGTTATATAATCTCTAGTCACCTAGTTAAATTTTCTCATATATGAACCATGAATTTTTTAATTTCAATCTCCTCCTCCTCAATGTTCTCCAAAGTGTCTTTCATCAAGGACTTGGTTAGTGGATCTGCAAGAGCATACACAATATACATAACTGATAGTAATGGTACTATTTATAAAATATGATACAATATTGTACTTTATCCTTTATCAATCTAGATTTATCATTATAATAACAATTGTGATATTATTAATAATAGAGATCCCATAATAAAGAAATAAAATAAAAGGGGTTATTTTCTCGTATTAAGGTAACAAATCTATCAACCAAATCGTCTTCTCATTTGTTGCAGCTAAAGCTTTAGTTCGACATTTATGGTAGATTTAACTATAATAATTTTATTTTATTTATTTAAACAGATAATATTGGAGCATGATTGGATAAATTCTAAAATATGTATTTATATATATCTATGTAGTAACTGTAAATATTTTTATAATGATAGGAGATGACTTAGATAAATGTAGCACATTTTCAGAGATATTACATGCGGAATAACATATATTTAGGGATATGTATCAGATGTTTGGTATGTATATCAGAATTCTTTCTATTTAATGGAACAACTCTCATTTGAGAGAACTCATTCACAAAATTGACATGGTATCAGACCGTTTTCGTTGCTTTTATTCTTAGTTTTACATCTCTGGTTCCTTTCAGAATTTTTTTAAAAAGTTTTGGTTCTAGTTATGTTTTTTAGTCAATAGTGAATCCTAAGTAGCTTGAAATTATAGAAATCTTGAAATCTAGTCTTAGTCATTCTGGCTATTTTATATCATTGCATTTCTCTTTTCCTGAACTTGTCAAAAACATGGCATCACATCAATTTGAGTCCTTCCATGTTCATTTCGCAGAAAAAAATCACTCTTTATGGGAATTTCTATTCCTACTATTCGTCACCGAAAAAGGATTATGGGGACATATAGATAGAAGTGATCCTATAAAACTCAGTCAATGGTAGGTTAAAGATGTCCGGGTGATGACATAGATTTTAGGGTCAATTGGACCTATTATTGTTCTTAATCGCAAGTCATACAGACAACAAAGGTCATGTGGGATTATTCACAAAAGGTTTCCAACCAAGACCATAGCATGAGGCATTTTCATTAGAACATAAAATTTGTTACGTACTCAGCTCTCTCTATTCAAGATTATTTCTTTTGATTTCAGAACTTATGTGATGAATTTACCGATATCATTATGCTAGTATACCTCATGAATCTGTCTCCATCATTCAAAGAGTTCATAAACAAAGCAAGCAAGATCAATTTTTAATAAAATTACCATCAGATTTTGGAAGTGTTCGCTCCAACTTGATGAACTATGATCCATCTCTATCGTTGGATATTTGTTTTAGAGAATTACTTTGTAAAGAGCACGTCTTTTCAAAAAAAATTCTTTTAATAAATAAAATATTGTCACTGTTGCATTTACAACTCAAGGGAAAGGAAAGGACATGGATATGGCTAGACATCAATTCTATAGTTGCAAAAATATGGTCATATTTATAGCAATTGTGCGAAGAAGTTCTGTAATTATTATAAACAACTGGTACACATTATCAAAGAGTGTCCCGCATGTCCTCAAAACTATAAGGCAAATGCTTTTCAATTTGGGATAAATGGTTTAACTACAGATAGCTTGTCTTCAGTTGGATAAGTTCTTGCTCCTTAAATGGTAAAACAAATGATCCTGCATGTGTTTTCAGCTTTGGGGTTGCAAAGTAATGAGGTAGTAATATCTAAATTTTGGCTTGTTTATTTTGGTGCTTCAATCATATGACTAAATCACTAATATACTCAAAAACATCCGTGAGGAATAATGGTTCCAACACTAATTCAGGTTGCCAATCATAGTAATTTACCTATTACCAGGTTTGGGGATATTACTGAAAACTTTTAAGAATTTTTTTGGTATCAACAAACACTCCACTAGTTTATTCAGTTATTCTCAATCGGTTATAACAATTGTGATGTAAATTTTTCTCGTAATGGTTTCCTTGTGCAGGATCAGGTGTTAAGGATGATAATTGCAAAGGGGCCTAAAGTTGGAAGATTGTTTACTATACACTATTCTATTCCCTAGTGTTCTAGTAGTTTCTATTTCTACCACCGCTAAGAATGAGGTTTGCATAAACATCTTGGACATCCAAATTCTTTTTTGTATAATTGTCCAATATGGTTTATTGGGAAATAAAAATCACTTTTTAGTTGCTTGCTTTGATTGTCTACCTATAAATTAGGCAAAAGTAAAACTCTTTCTTTCCTGATTTTGGTAGTGGTGTTGCAAAGTGTTTTTGAGGTTATTCATAGTAATTTTTTGGGACATTTTCACCAGTTATTGTCATGTTAATTTCAAGTATTTTGTGACATTAATATATGACTATAGGTAGTTTACATGGTGTATGTATTTTCTTCGATCTAAATCTAAAGTGTTTTCCATATTCAAGATTTTTTTTGGC
>JAKWIY010000275.1:0-66714 GCA_027704805.1 Solanum corneliomulleri
TTCCAATTGGATGACCTGTCTTAGGAAATAAATGTGAAACACCACCTTCCTCTGTTTGAATGTACTCATCATCCTCTATTTCACATTAATTTTGTCTTCATCGTATTAGGTAGGTATATGGAAATAATCTTCAAACAATCTACAGCTGAAAAACCTTTTACTATTGATCCTTCAGGATTTTTTCAATTATGAACAAGCCCCTTGAAGTCACACATAGTTCTCTCTATAGAATACATCAAACGCAAATGAGTTGCGCCTCCAAGCTTAATTTCATCTACTAGATTGATAGGTAAATGTGTCATTATATCAAAAAAGGATGGAGGAAAAGTCTTTTCAAGCTCACATTCAATATCTATGATTTCTGCTTTCATCTTATCAAGATCGCTTCTTCTTATAACCTTGCTACATGTGGCTCTAAAAAAATTCCCTAATCTAATCAAGACCTGTAATGACCTGTTTAGTCATTTTGAGCAGCAGATTTTATTTCTGGGAAACTGGCTGATGCGACGGACCCCACGACGGACCATCGAGGGGGTCTCATTCCAAAACACTTGGAAATTAGAAAATGGGGTGCTGAAATTGACTCTCTGAACTTGTGACGGACTGGCAGGACGGACCGTCACAGGCGTGACGGACCGTCAGAAAATCTTTAGTGAAAATTGTGTCTCTGAACTTTGCGACGACCTGAAGGACGGACCGTCGCAGGCACGACGGCCCGTCAAAGGTTGCGTAATCCCAGTCTGGGTCAGATTTCTGGTTAAGTTTTAAAGGGGCGTTTTGGACTATTCTTGCTATAATTATAAATTTCGTAGGTTAACATTAATAACTCAGTTTCTTGGGGGATAAAAGAGGTAACTTTGAGTTAATTAGTGGGTTACTATTGCCATCTTTTATAATTAATTATATACTAATTAGGGTAAAAGAAAGAGGGTTTGAATAAGGAAATAGAAAGAACAAAGAGAGGGAGAATCGATCAAGAGAGAGAGAGAGGAACGAAGAGGAAGGTAGGTTATTGTTTATGCTATTCGTAGTAAACTCTTAATAGTGAATGATATTTATTGGTAGTATTGTGAACCCTTGTATATGCTTAATTCTATGCTTGCATTGATGTGATTACATAATTGTGATAAAATAAGCATGATGAAGCTATTTGAATCCTAAATCTTGAAAGAAACCCAAATCTACTTTGTTATTGATGATGCCTTGGTATAAAAGAAGGCTTGATGAACTAAAGTAATGAGATTGATGATGCCTTAGTATAAGAGAATGCTTGATAAATTGATAGAATGAGACTAGTGGATCGGAGTGTCACGTTCCAACACATAGTATTAGTGGATCGGAGTGTCACATTCCAACACATAGTATTAAGGGATCAGGTGTCACAAACCGACACGTAGAATTTGGGGATCGAAGTGTCACGTTCCGACACATAGTATTAAGGGAACGGGTGTCATGAACCGACACGTAGAATTAGGGGATCGGAGTGTCACGTACCGACACATAGTATTAGGGGATCGGGTGTCACGAACCGACATGTAGAATTAGGAGATCGGAGTGTCACGTTCCGACACATAGAAGTAAGGGATCAGAGTGTCACGTACCGACACATAGTAGTAGGGGATCGGAGTGTCACGTACTGACACAGGAGGAAGAAAGATAATGAATCTTGAAAGATGTTAAATATACTCAATTTAATGAACCTAATTCCCAAATGAGTATGATATTGAGGCTTGAGTCCTCATGGATGAACATGGTGGTACTTATTGATGATTTTAGTACTTGTTGTTGCTACATATTGAGTATTACAGTTGATTTATGATATTAACTGATATATACTGTTCTCTATTTTGAGTTGGCCGATGATATCTACTCAGTACTTGTGTTTTGTACTGACCCCTACTTGTATGTTTATTTCTTTGTTATTTGTTGAGTGTAGCAAATGTGCCGTCGTCTTCAACTCAACAGTAATTCTAGCCAGTCTCCACTACATCGGAAATTCAGGGTGAGCTAATGATTCTAGCTTGGACTGGATCTTCTTCTTCAAGTCTGGGTACCTTGAACTTCCGGCATGGACTAGCTTTTATTTGTTTTAGCTTCTTAGAATACTCTTAGTTTAGTAATTTGATCATAGATGTTCTTGTGATGATGACTTCCAGATTTTGGGAATAATAATAGTTATTGAATTGATTTTACTAATGAGTTTAAGTCTTCCGCATTGTATTTTGTTAATTATGTTGAAATGTTGGGGTTTAGATTGGTTAGTTCGCTCACATAGTAGGTTAAGTGTGGGTGCCAGTCGCGGCTTGGTTTTGGGTCGTGACAAACTTGGTATCAGAGCATTAGGTTCGTTGGTCTCATCACACAAGAACGAGTCTAGTAGAGTTTTAAGGAACGGTAGGGGGACGCCTTTACTTTTCTTTGAGGGGCTATAAGACTTTAGGAAAGTTCCATTCTTTCATTCTTTCTTTCGTGCTATTACTTGAATCCAATTGGTATCTAGGTGATACAAATTAGTATCTGACCATCTTCACTCTATTTCGCAGATGGTTAGAACTAGAGCAACGAATGCACCAACACCAACACCGGCAAGACAAGAAACGTCTGAGCCAGCCACTGGGACTGTAGCTCGGAGAGGAGCAGTGGCGAGAGGCCGTGGTAGAGGTCGTGGAAGTACGTCCTCTAGAGGAAGAGGACGAGCACCTAGCCCATCTGGTACTAGGGTGGTGACTCCTCCACCGACTGAGGAAGTGATAAGAGAGGGTGAGGAAGGGGAGAATGAACAGGTACAGAATGAGGAATTGCCACCCCAACCTACCCCAGAGATTATCAATCACGTTCTTGCTTATCTTAGCGGGTTATCTGATAAGGGACAGAGACCTCCAGTATTTTTTGCACCAACACCTCAGGTTCCGGAGGTACAACATGCGGCTACTATGGCTCCCCGCATGGATGCCTCATTGGAAATAGGCACGTTTCCACGTCTGACTACAGGGCCTATAATGACAAATGATCAACATGAACTTTTTAGCAAGTTCTTGAAATTGAAACTCCAGTCTTCAAGGGTGCTGAATCTGAGGATGCTTACGATTTTTTGGTTGACTGTCATGAGCTACTACACAAGATGGGTATAGTAGAATGGTTTGGTGTTGAGTTCGTGAGTTATCAGTTTCAAGGGAACGCCAAAATGTGGTGGCGGTCACATGTGGAGTGTCAACCAACAGAGGCACCACCTATGACTTGGCATCATTCTCTAGCTTGTTTATGGAGAAGTATATCCCAAGGACTTTGAGGGATAGGAAAAGGGATGTATTCTTGAACCTAGAGCAAGGTAGGATGTCGGTTAATGCATATGAGGCTAAGTTTCGTGCATTATCCAGGTATGCCATCAACTTTGTTTCAGTCCACAAGAGCGGATTCGCCGTTTTGTGAAAGGGTTTAGGTCAGAATTGCGGATTTCATCCTTACAGGTAGCAGCTACGGCAAAATCCTTCCAAGAAGTGGTAGACTTCGTGATAGAGGTAGAGGGAGTGAAGCCAGATGACTTCACCATGACATCGACATCAAAAAGGTTTCGAAAGGGAGGTGAGTTTAATGGTTCTTACTCCAGAGGGCAAGGCTAAGGAGGTTACTCGGCCCGACAAATTCAGTCTTCACTACAGACTGTACTTGGGGGTCCACCTCAGACCGCTCAAAACTTCTCTGAGAGACCTATGCTTGACTCTAGAGAGTGTTATGGATGTGGGAGACTGGACATATTAGGAGAAATTGTCCGAAACAGAGTTATAACCCCCGATAGCTAGAGGTAGAGGTGGTCATGGTAGAGGCCGTTATTCTGGAGGACGTGGTGGTCGAGGTAATGGTTGTCACCAAAACGGCAGAGGTGATGGGCAAACTGGAGACACTACAACACAACATGTTAGGGGCAACGGACAGACAAGTAATGGGGCCCATTATTACGCTTTCCCTGGGAGATCTGAAGCAGAGACATCTGATGCTGTTATCACAGGTAATCTTTTGGTTTGTGATTGCATGGCTTCTATATTGTTTGATCCCGCATCCACATTTTCTTATGTATCTTCTTCATTTGCTACTGGTCTTAATTTACCTTGTGAATTGCTTGACATACCTATTCGTGTGTCTACTCCGGTGGGTGAGTCTGTGATAGTTGAGAATGTATATAGGTCTTGCTTGGTGACTTTTGTGGGGAGCAACACTTATGTAGATTTGGTTATCTTAGAAATGGTTAACTTCGATGTAATTCTGGGTATGACTTGGCTTTCCCCAAATTTTGCAATCTTGGATTGTAATACTAAAACTGTAACGTTAGCCAAGCCTGGGACAGATCAGTTAGTGTGGGAGGGCGACTACACTTCCACTCCGGTTCGTATCATCTCCTTTCTTCGTGCTAAGAGAATGGTTAGTAAGGGGTGTTTAGCTTTCTTGGCACATCTCAAGGATGACACTACCCAAGTACCTCCAATTGAGTCAGTTTCGGTAGTCCGCAAGTTTCTAGATGTGTTCCCTACAGACCTTCCTGGTATGCCACCGGATAGGGATATTGACTTTTGCATTGATTTGGAACCGGGTACTCGCCCCATTTCTATACCCCCTTATAGAATGGCTCCCGCGGAGTTAAGAGAGTTAAAGGCCCAACTTCAAGAGTTGTTGAGCAAAGGCTTCATTAGACCAAGTGCATCTCCTTGGGGTGCTCCGGTGCTATTTGTGAAGAAGAAGGATGGGAGTTTTCGGATGTGCATAGACTACCGGCAGTTGAACAAGGTAACTTTTAAGAACAAATATCCCATTCCTTGCATTGATGACTTGTTCGATCAGTTACAAGGTGCTTCTGTCTTCTCTAAGATTGACTTGAGATCTGGTTATCATCAATGGAAAATACGGGCAACGGATGTGCCAAAGACTGCTTTTCGAACTAGGTATGGGCATTACGAATTTGTGGTAATGTCTTTTGGTCTTACGAATGCCCCTGTTGCTTTCATGAGCTTGATGAACGGGATTTTCAAGCCATATCTGGATCTCTTTGTGATCGTATTTATTGATGATATAGTGATATACTCAAAGAGTAAGAAGGAACATGAGGAGCATTTGAGAATGGTGTTAGAGTTGTTGAGGAAGAAAAAGCTTTATGCCAAATTCTCCAAGTGTGAGTTTTGGCTAGATTCAGTGTCCTTCTTGGGACACGTGGTTTCTAAGGATGGAGTAATGGTGGATCCATCTAAGATTGAGATAGTGAAGAGTTGGGTAAGACCTACTAATGTGTCAGAAATAAGGAGCTTTGTGGGTTTAACTAGCTACTACCGCCGATTTGTCAAGGGATTCTCTTCTATTGCTTCCCAATTAACAAACTTGACTAAGACGAATGTTCCATTTGTATGGTCGGATGAGTGTTAGGAGAGCTTTCAGAAACTCAAGACCTTGTTGACTACTGCACCAATTCTTACCTTGCCAGTAGAGGGTAAGAACTTCATCGTTTATTGTGATACATCCTATTCTGGTTTGGGTGCAGTGCTAATGCAAGAGAAGAATGTGATTGCGTATGCTTCGAGGCAATTAAAGGTGCACGAACGTAATTATCCGACCCATGATTTGGATTTGGCCGCGGTAGTATTTGCACTAAAGCAATGAAGGCACTACTTTTATGGGGTTAAGTGTGAGGTCTATACGGACCATTGTAGCCTACAGTATGTCTTCACTCAGAAGGATTTGAATTTAAGACAGAGAGATGGATGGAACTACTGAAGGACTACGATATCACTATCCTGTACAATCCGGGAAAAGCTAATGTTGTGGCAGATGCTTTTAGTAGAAAGGCAGGAAGCATGGGAAGTTTAGCTCATTTGCAAGTTTCTAGACGCTCGTTGGCTAGAGAAATCGAAAACTTGGCTAATGACTTTATGAGGCTAGAAGTAAATAAGAAGGTAGGATTTTTGGCTTGTGTGGAGGCGAGATCTTCTTTTCTTGATAAGATCAAGGGAAAACAGTTTGATGATGAGAAACTAAGTCAAATTCGGGATATGGTGTTACGAGGAGAGGCTAAGGAGGCAATAATTGATGAGGAAGGTGTTTTGAGAATTAAGGGAAGGGTATGTGTGCCCCGTGTTCATGACTTGATCCACACAATTCTTACAGAGGCTCATAGTTCCGGATATTCCATACATCCTGGTGCAACCAAGATGTACCGTGACCTAAAGCAACACTTTTGGTGGAGTAGAATGAAGCGTGACATTGTGGATTTTGTTGCCAAATGTCCAAACTGTCAGCAGGTAAAGTATGAACACAAGAGGCCCGGAGGAACACTTCTGAGAATGCCCATTCCTGAATGGAAGTGGGAGAGAATCGCAATGGACTTCGTGGTTAGCCTCCAAAGACAATGGGTAAGTATGACTCTATTTGGTTGATTGTTGATAGGTTAACTAAGTCTGCTCACTTCATTCCGGTCAAGGTGACTTACAATGCAGAGAAGTTGGAAAAAATCTATATCTCAGAAATTGTTCGATTGCATGGAGTTCCACACTCCATCATATCAGATAGAGGTACGCAGTTTACTTCTAAGTTTTGGAGAACATTGCATGCTGAATTAGGTACTAGGTTGGACCTTAGTACTGCATTTCACCCTTAGACCGATCGTCAGTCTGAGCGAACGATTCAAGTGTTGGAGGATATGCTTCGTGCATGTGTGATACAATTTGGTGGTCATTGGGATAGCTTCTTACCCTTAGCAGAGTTTTCATACAATAATAGCTATCACTCCAGCATTGACATGGCTCCATTTGAAGCATTGTATGGGAGGAGATTTAGGTCTCCCATCGGTTGGTTTGATGCATTTGAGGTTAGACCATGGGGTACTGACCTTTTGGGATTCAATGGAGAAAGTGAAATCCATTCAAGAGAAGCTTTTAGCGGCGCAAAGTAGGCAAAAGGAATATGTAGATCGAAAGGTTAGAGACTTGGAGTTTATGGAGGGTGAGCAAGCCTTGCTGAAGGTTTCACCCATGAAAGGGGTGATGCGGTTTGGAAAAAGGGGTAAGCTAAGTCCAAGGTAATTGGACCATTTGAAGTACTTAAGCGAGTAGGGGAGGTGGCTTATGAATTAGCCTTGCCTCTAAGGCTGTCCGGAGTTCATCCGGTATTTCATGTGTCCATGTTGAAAAGATACCACGGGGATGGAAACTATATTATTCAGTGGGATTCGGTTCTGCTTGATGAGAATTTGACTTATGAGAGAACCTGTTGCTATTTTAGATAGAGAGTTCGCAAGTTGAGGTCGAGGGAGATTGCATCCATCAAAGTTCAATGGAAGAATCGACCAGTTGAAGAGGCCACTTGGGAGAAGGAGGCTGATATGCGAGAAAAATACCACATCTGTTTACAGATTCAGGTACTCTTTTCGCCCTTGTTTCTTTTCTTGTGATCGTTCGAGGACGAACGATGGGTAAATTGGTATCTATTGTAACGACCTGTTTAGTCGTTTTGAGCAGCAGATTTTATTTCTGGAAAACTAGCTGATGCAACGGACCCCACAACGGACCGTCATGAGAACGACGGACCGTCGAGGGGTTCTCGTTCCAAAACACTTGGAAATTAGAAAATGGGGTGCTGAAATTGACTCTCTGAACTTCGTGACGGAATGGCAGGACGGACCGTCACAGGCGTGACAGACCGTCACAGACTCTTTAGTGAAAATTGAGTCTCTGAACTTTGCGACGACCTGCAAGACGGACCTTCGTAGGCACGATGGGCCGTCACAGGTTGCCTAATCCCAGTCTGGGTCGAATTTCTGGTTAAGTTTTAAAGGGGCGTTTTGGACTATTCCTGCTATAATTATAAATTTCGTGGGTTAACATTAATAACTCAGTTTCTTAGGGGATAAAAGAGGTAACTTTGAGTTAATTAGTGGGTTACTGTTGCCATCTTTTATACTTAATTATATACTAATTAGGGTAAAAGAAAGAGGGTTTGAATAAGGAAAATAGAAAGAACAAAGAGAGGGAGAATAGATGACGAGAGAGAGAGGAACGAAGATGAATACAAGGATTTTGAGGATTAGCTTGCTTGAATTCAATTCTTTGGTGGAGGTAGGTTATGGTTTATGCTATTCGTAGTAAAATCTTAATACTGAATGATATGTATTGGTAGTATTCTGAACCCTTCTATATGCTTAATTGTATGCTGGCATTGATGTGATTACATAATTGTGATAAAATAAGCATGATGAAGCTATTTGATTCCTAAATCTTGAAAGAAACCCAAATCTACTTTGTTATTGATGATGCCTTCGTATAAAAGAAGGCTTGATGAACTAAAGTAATGAGATTGATGATGCCTTGGTATAAGAGAAGGCTTGATAAGTTGATAGAATGAGACTAGTGGATCGGAGTGTCACGTTCCGACACATAGTATTAGTGGATCGGAGTGTCACGTTCCGACACATAGTATTAAGGGATCGGGTTTCACGAACCAACACGTAGAATTAGGGGATCGGAGTGTCACGTACCGACACATAGTATTAGGGGATCGGGTGTCACAAACCGACACGTAGAATTAGGGGATCGGAGTGTCACGTTCCGACACATAGAAGTAAGGGATCGGAGTGTCACGTACCGACACATAGTAGTAGGGGATCGGAGTGTCACGTACCGACACAAGAGGAAGAAAGATAATGAATCTTGAAAGATGTTAAATATACTCAATCTAATGAACCTAATTCACAAATGAGTATGATATTGAGGCTTGAGTCCTCATGGATGAACTTGGTGGTACTTATTGATGATTTTAGTACTTGTTGTTTCTACATGTTGAGTATTATAGTTGATTTATGATATTAACTGATATATAATGTTCTCTATTTTGAGTTGGCTGATGATATCTACTCAGTACTTGTGTTTTGTACTGACCCCTACTTGTATGTTTCTTTCTTTGTTATTTGTGGAGTGTAGCAAACGTGCCGTCGTCTTCAACTCAACAGTAATTCTAGCTAGTCTCCACTACATCGGAAATTCAGGGTGAGCTAATGATTCTAGCTTGGACTGGATCTTCTCCTTCAAGTCTGGATGCCTTGAACTTCCGGCATGGACTAGATTTTTTTTGTTTTAGCTTCTTAGAATACTCTTCGTTTAGTAATTTGATCATAGATGTTCTTGTGATGATGACTTCCAGATTTTGGGAATAATAATAGTTATTGAATTGATTTTATTAATGAGTTTAAATCTTCCGCATTGTATTTTGTTAATTATGTTGAAATGTTGGGGTTTAGATTGGTTGGTTCGCTCACATAGTAGGTTAAGTGTGGGTGCCAGTCGCGACTCGGTTTTGGGTCGTGACAAGACCATAGACACATTCTTGGGTAACACTTTTCTGACTGCAACCTGGAGTAAGTAATGCATTATGAAATGAGCATCGTGACTTTTATATCCTAGTACTTTCATCCCATCAATTTGCACATGACTGGATATATTAGAAGAACACCCTTTAGGTAATTTGGCATCTTTTAAGACGGTGCAAAATAACTTTTTCTCATATGGTGTTATAGAGAAACAAGCTTTAGCTAGATGGATATTTCCAGTATCACAATCTTTTGGAGGTTGAAGATCTTTACGTATCCCCATTTCATACAAGTCATAGCGAGAATTTATATGATCTTTGGACTTTCCAAGTATATCCAATAAATTCCGAAGCACACTGTCACAAATATTCTTCTCTATGTGCAGCACCTCAAGATTGTGCCTCAATCAGTTCTTTGCCCAATACGGTAACTCAAAAAATATTTTTTTTTTTTCCATGGACCATAATTCTTTCATTTTCTTTTCTTTTTGTTCTTTCCAAATAAATTATTGAATTCACGAAGCTCTTCAAGAATTTGTGCACCTGATAATGGAGTAGGTGAAACTTTATGCTCCTCTTTACCGTTAAATGATCTTTTATCTCTTCTGAATGGATGATCAGGAGGTAAAAACGTTCGATGACCCAAGTAACACATCTTGCGATTATTTTTGAGATATTGGGAACAAGTATTATGGTTACAAGTGGGGCATGACCATCTCCCCTTTGTGCTCCATCCAGAAAGCATTGTTAGAGCTGGAAAATCACTAATTGTCCACAATAAAGCTGCATGCATTAGAAATGTTTGATTAGTCACAACATCATATGTTTCAACTCCCACTTCCCATATTTCCTTCAACTCCACAATCAGTGGTTGCAAGTATACATCTATATAATTTCCGGGAGACGATGGACCTGGAATAATCATTGACAACATAATATTCTCCGACTTAATGCAAGTCCATGTAGATAAATTGTAGTTCATCAATATAACTGGCCATGTGCTATGGAAAATTGCTCATAGTTCTGAATGGATTGAAACCATCACTTCAAAGACCCAATGTAACATTACGAACATCATTAGCAAAGTCAGGCTGCAATGAATCAAAATCCATCCACGCTTCACCATCTGCACGATGTCTTAAATTTCCATCTTTAAGTCTTTCAGTATCATGCCATCTCATAGCTACAGATGTTTCAGAACACATGAATATCCTCTGAAGCCTAGGTTTTAAAGGAAAGTACCTTAACACCTTCACTGGGATTTTTGTAACCTTATTATTTAAGTCATTACGAACATTCTTCCATCTTGATGCTCCATACACAGAGCAATTATCTAACTTTGCATTTTAATTCCAATATAATATGCAATCATTAGTGCAAGCATGTATTTTCTCATAATAAAGACCCAAATCTTTTATGACCTTTTTTGCCTTGTAAAACGAGTCGGGTATCTGAGTAAATTGAAATGCCTCTCTTATCAAGTCCAAAAAATCAGAAAAGGCCACATCAGTAAACTTGTGAATACATTTAAACAAGTACAGTCGGATGGTAAAACTCAACTTAGTAAACTTCTTACACCCTCGATACAACTCTTCTTTCCCTTCCTCCACTAATTTAAAAAATCTCTTTGCATATTCATGTGGCCCCTCCCTCACTCCTTCATGTCTCTGATCATCTACTATATTTCTAAAAGTATCATGAAGTAATATATCAATGTCGTCATGCATGGTAGAAGTTTCTTCTTCATCGGTTGGATGTGGCGGTATTTCTTGAGGAAAATCCTTCACCATGAAAAAGCCATTTGGTGTATCCATGAACAAATCCATGGAAAATCAAATGATCATCTACCATATTTCGACAATGCCAATAACGATTAAAGCACTTGTTACAAGGACACAATATTTCATTTCCTTGGGAAGCTCGTTCAAATGCTTTATCAAGAAAATCATTAACTCCATGAATATATTCATTGGTGGATCTTCAGAGATTCATCCAACTTTTATCTCCAAAATCCATTGAATATTTATCATACATTACATGTGCAAAACATTAAAGCCAATAAATTCATGCGTACAAATTATATCGGCAAAACTTAACAACTCGAACTTTTAGATTAATCTAATCTCAAACCTTCACATCAATTCAACTACAAACAATTACAACACTAATAGTAGAACCAAAAAATATTTAGAAGTTAAGTTATTAGCAGCTTCAACCATTTAATCAACTTTATACAAATGAATGACTAAAGGCACACGCAAGAAAATTACAAAGCAATAAGGGAAGACCTAGATTAGAGTAAATAACATACATTATAGCAATAGACTGCAACAAGTAAACAAAACAACTATCAATACATTAGTTTTAATTCTAGCAAAACAGTTCATGTATTCGTAAAACAATAACAAAGTTGATTGTTCACATGGAAAAAGTAGTTCGGACAAACCATAACAACTCATATTCTCTTTATAAAAAACACAAGGTAGTTAGCTTGTCAATCTAACAACTAGCTACCATATAGCTGAAATTTTTATTACTTTCAATTTGTTACCAATCAGCCTTCTCGGGATCCAAACGAACTACTTCAAAAATCTTGAAGTGTTACCTTTGTGTCTGTATCAGCAAAGCCTATAAATAACATAATCACACAATATTATTAGCAAACCAAGCCAAAGAGAGGAAAAAATATAAGAGATATAAGTCCAAGATAAGTAGCTTACCTTAGAAAATTCCATCAAAAAATTCCTTTTTTTCAATCACACGTACAAGAAAAACAGTGGCACAAAGACAAGGACTATATTTTCATGCCAAGAGAGGTATCACCTGATTGAATTATTTCTTTGTTTAGTGAGACTGAGGAATCTTTTGCAGATTACTACAACAATTGCAATTGAGTATGTAAAGAGAGAACTCAAAATATTGCGCGCTTTAACAGGACATAGGAATCTGGTTCAATTCTATGATGCCTATGAGGACGAGGAAAATGTTTATATAGTCATGGAGTAAGTTGAAATTGACAACCTTAATGCTGCTTTTAGTTGTGTTTCAGGGTAACTTGTCATTCTTTAGCATTCTGACATAAAAGAATTTGTCTTATCTGGTCTACGTCCTTCCAAATGTTTGCATGGGTTGTCGTATTATCATAAGAGAAATCTATTTAGTTTATCATTTTTGTCTTTTATGTTTTATGCATTTTGTTGTACTTATCTTTGTGAGATCTTCTTCAGGTTATGTAAAGGAGGAGAATTGCTAGACCGGATACTTGCAAGGGGGGTACTTAAAATATTCTCAGCTTAGCATGCTTGGTATTCTCATATGTGAATTTCCTGACTCCAGTTTGTTTGAAGGGGTGGGAAATACTCGTAAGACGATGCCAAAGCTGTCATGGTAAAACTTCTAAGCGTGGTCTTGTATTGTCATCTTCAACGGGTTGTTCATCGCGACCTAAAGCCTGAGATAATGGAGTTATTTTTAATCTACATATAACACGCAAATATTCATTTGCAATGAACACTCTACTTATGTTTAGAACGTCTGAATGAACCTAAGGAATTAAGTGATGTTTACTAGTTTGCACAAATTTTGTTGATGGACATTAAGAGCATTAATGCAAGAACAATAGCATGCTGCATGATTAATAACCTCAAGTATCAAAAGAAAACACTCAAGGCATCGTCATCATAGTAGTTATATGACTCTCAACTTAATAACTTATATGATTTTAAAAAAAAAAATAATAACTGATATATAAATCATGTGCAACAAGTTCACAGTAGACGGAGTGAGTATTCCTGTATTTCCATTTTATAGGTGCAATTTCATTATGGATACCTAGGATCCTGCCCAACTAATTTGGTGATTAAAAGATCATTCATGAGTTATTTGGTAACATAATATCACATGATGAATTCTGACAAGCCAATTACAATTTTGCATAAGCCCCTGTAAAGTATTGAGCGAGTTCAATCAGCTCAACTAAATTTGGACAGACCAATGAATAAATTTGTTATGATCTGTATGTTTTCTTACGGTATCTAATAGAAATTTCCAGGGTTTCTTTTAATCCCACCATATATGTGAACAAATGTAGTGTCATTTCTTTCCTACGTCACTCTATGTTTGTATGATTGGTTTCCAAGATCATTATATTGATAGTTGTTCTTCTGTTCTATTCAGAATCTGCTTTTCGTTTCTAAGGATGAGAACTCTCCTTTAAAAGCCATTGACTTCGGTCTCTCTGATTATGTAAAACAAGGTAAATGTTAATGCATACAACATTTATCATTTCTTATTTTGTGCTTGTAGCATGCCATAGTTTGACTAACGGAAATATTTGCAGATTAAAGGCTTACTGATATTGTTGGAAGTGCATTATGTGTAACAGTTTATGCTGGCAGTGACTCATAAGGGAATATAATATTCAATCGAACAAGCAAAAGTCATTGACAATATCAGAATCAGAATGTATTTCAAAGTAAAACGACAGTGATACTCAAGTTTAAACATCTCTTAATAATCAAAAACAAAATTGAAGATAACTAAGCCTTAATCCGAAATAAGTTGAGATCAGCACTATGAATACCAAAAAACATAGGACAGAACAGAGGGTCACACAACTATAATATTTACATCAAGGTTTGTAGTCAGTAAAAGGACAAGAGAGTTTTTCAAAAACGAACTAGCTTAAGCTATATCAGTAAACAAAAAGTGAAACAAATACCAGTACGATGTAATTTGGGAGTAATTTTTGTCCAGATTCACATCAAATGGGGAATATTAAGGAAGAATTCAGCTGGAACAAAAAAAAATGCAGAGAGAAATACTTACTGATCCACAAACTGGGAGCACTAGATTTCGACTCTCTTATATATCACAGAATCAAAAAGGGGAAGTTTATACACTAACTATATTGGAGCAAATAACATAGATTTAAGACTAACACATATATTATTCTTTAAGATTTTTAAAAATTAATTAAATGGGGACTTAAAAATCATGAACTAGCATAGAAAACTTAAATATAATTAACCTTTAAGATGAATTCATAGTCGAACCCAAAAAACATCATGAAAAAAACGAGCTGGTTGTTTTACTCGACTAGCTTCAGCAATAGCTTCACCACCGAGCTTCACCAACGAGATTTAGCAACGAGCTTCAGCAACAGATTCACCTACGAGCTTCACCAACAACTCTTCACCAACGAGCTTCACCAACAGCTTCACCAACGATCTTCACCAACGAACTTTACCAACTAGCTTCACCAACCGCTTCACCAACAGCTTCACCAACAAATTTCTTTTTTCTCACCAAAATCTTCAGAAATTCCTTTCACAGCTTCACCCAGAAAAAGGCTCTCTCACATTGTTTCTGAAAAATAAGGGTTTCTGAAAACAATTTCATTCTTTTTCTAATACATTTTTTAAAAATTTAATATATCAGAATTATTGTTTTAGGAGGGACTATTGTATCTTTGCCAAATTATATTGGAGGGAAATATATTTTTTTAGGAGGGAAAATTATTTAGGACTAAAAAATCAGAATTATTTTTCTAAAAAACTGTTGCCATAGAGTTATCTATAGCGACGGTTTTAAAATTTGTTGCTATACATTCTCTATAGAAACGGTTATAAGGATTATACAACAGTTTATTTTAAGAATTATTGTATTAGATTCAAGGATATTTGGCCCGGTTATAACCGTTGTAATAGGTGAGCTATTGCTAGGATGGTATAACCGTTGCTAAATACGTTGCAGTAAGTCAAATTTCTAGTAGTTGTCAAAGTATACAAGGGAGATGCAATGGACGTAAAACCATCGACAAACCTACGGTATTAACCCGCTAGACCCCAGAAACTCTTAATGTCGGTTGGATTTAATGGTCATGGGCAATTCCTGACCGCCTCACTTTTTGTTGGAATAACCACAAATCCCTCAGTAGAGATGATATGACCAATAAATACCACCAACCTCAACAAAAACTCATATTTTCTATACTTGGAAAATAATTGGTTCTCCATAAGCACTTGTAACATCATTCTTAAATGGTTCATATGATCACTCTCATATTTTGTATATACCCAGACATAGTTAATGAAGACAATGACAAATGAATGTAGGTTACTTCAAAACACTATTCATAGGATCCATAAACGTCGTCGAGGTATTTGTGAGTCCAAAGGACATTTCTACGAACTCATAGTGACCATATCTAGTCGGAATGTTGTCTTTGGTATATCCTCACTTCTCACCCTAAGTTCGTAATACCACGATCTCAAGTCAGTCTTAGAAAAGTAGCTATCCCCTTGGAGTCGATCAAACAATTCGTCAATTCGAAAGAAAGGATACTTACTCTTTATAGTGACTTTATTGAGTTTGCGATAATCAATGCACAT
This sequence comes from Solanum corneliomulleri, assembly GCA_027704805.1. Taxonomy (NCBI): domain Eukaryota; kingdom Viridiplantae; phylum Streptophyta; class Magnoliopsida; order Solanales; family Solanaceae; genus Solanum; species Solanum corneliomulleri. The sequence goes on from JAKWIY010000275.1 coordinate 15,732, forward strand.
TCGAAGGGACCCATCCTTCTTCTTCACAAAAAAGAACAAGAGCATCCCATGAAGAAATAATAGGTCTTATAAAGCCCTTGTCTAGTAAAAACTTGAGTTGAACCTTCAAATTTTTCAATTCAGATGGAGCCATCCAATACAGAGGAATTGTAATGGGATTCGTATCCGATAACAAGTCGATACCAAAATAAATTTCCCATTCGGGAGGAATACCGGGAAGATCATTAGGAAAGACCTCTGAAAATCCTTCACTACAGGGTACGACTCAATGGGACGAATTTCGGAGTTTATATCTTGGACTCTTACTATAAGATATAAACTCCCTTTAGAGATCATTTTACATGATTTTAAACAAGAGATGATACGACCTCTTTGAATAGAATATCCCCCCTCCACTCTAAAACTGGCTCATTTGGAAAGTTAAACTTAACCACCCTTGTTCTACAATCTATAGATACAAAACAAGCATGAAACCAATCCATACCCAATATGACATCAAAATCAAACATATAAAGTTCTACTAGTTATACATATGAAACTCTATTTTGCAACATTATTGGACAATTTCTATACAACCTTTTTGCAATAATCAACTCACCCACCGGTGTAGACACTATAAATGGTTCATACAAAATATTGGGCAGAATCTCTAAATTTTTAGATACTAGAGGAGTAACAAATGAAAAAGTAGCACCGATATCAAGTAAGGCATATAAATCAACGAGAAGACTTCCATTATATCAGTCGCATCATAAGGAGAAGTTTTTTTCTCAGCCCTAGAGCGGAGAGCATAGAAGCGATTCTTCTTTGGAGCCTCATTATAACCACTAGATTGAGCTTGATCACTACCCTTTTATTGACCCTTCACATTAGCAAAATCCCTAACCTTGTGTCTACTCTTTCCACAAGCAAAGCATATTCCTGTTCCAACTAGACATTCACCAAAATGACCCTTTCAACACTTTGCACAAGTAGGCTTCTTGGTTGGTGAACTAGTACCCTTTCTCTTTGTAATCTTAGGGTTAGACACCCTACCATCCGGAGCCTTAGGTAACTTGGAAGGAACTGATTTGACACCCGATTTTTGAACCTAGGTATGTCATCTCAAGCCTACTTTTTGAAGAAACACCATCAAGGGATCCTTCCCTCTTGGGATCTACTCCTTATTTTACCCCTTATCTCTTCCACTTGATGAGCATGAACCATGAGAGGATAAATTGTCATATCATCATGTATCATAGCCGAATGAAACTCTTCTTGCAAGTCATCCGACACTCCCACCAAAGAAGGAGCATATTTTAAATATTCAACTAATTTAAAAGAGTATACAAGAAAACTTATACCTCCTTGGCGAAGGTCGATGAACTCCACCACCTTGTCTTCCCTCTTCTCACTAGGAAAGAACCTATCAAGACATGTCTTTTTGAACACTTTTCAGGTCACCGGTCCACCCCTAACAACCTATTTTCCTTCCATTGGACGTACCAATTTTGGGGTACATCTATGAGTTTGTAAGTGGATAACTCGGCCTTTTCACTAGTAGACAACCCCATAGAATAGAGAATCTTTTAGATCTATTCAATAAACTCATAGGGGTCTTCTTATACCATGGACTCATAGAGAGTAGGAGGATTCATCCAAGGGAAGTCCTATCATGACTGAAATCTAGACCCCTGATGAGACCGGTGTCCTAGACCTCTTAGAGGTGGCAGACAAGCCTACGTACGTCATTCTTACTTTACATAGGTTAATTTTTAGTGGAACATTTGAGACTATTTGTTTCTTAACATACTTATAAAAACATTCTCATTAATACGTAATTGTTAACCATCAACCATCTAATATTAAGAGATAAGCAAATGAAAGAAATAGGTCATTCTTATTAAGTGTATAATTGCCAAAATTGCACCAATACATAGTCTTAATAAAAACAAGAAAGAAATGCTAGTGGAAAATGATCCACTAGCTCAACTCAAAAACTAAGCGCGAATATAAAATAGTAGCATCCTCGAAAGCATGAGGACCTACCAAAGATGGATGAATGTTGAACGTCCGGATAACTTCAGCGAAGATCTTGTAGCTTTATCGTCCACCAGTGCTTGCACCTAAAATAGTATAGTTTGTATCGGTTTAGTACACACTTGTACAAAGTATGGGTATATGCAAGAACACACCAAGGACATGCATGGGAATGAATAACTCTTTCCTAACAACATGATTTTTGGAAGTCAAGCCAGTGAGCTTTCCAGATATGGAATAGGAAAGTTATGTCATGAGAATAACATAAATCATCATACTTTTCACATTTTCACACAATATATAACATTTGCACATAACACATATCGTATAACATACAACAAATTTTGCATGTAGTACATAACTTCTTTAATATCATTCATTTATATGGCATGAGACCTTTGAATCATGGACTTAACATCAAGACATACCAGAAATGAGGTCTCAAAAGATGGGACCGCAACTAGGGAGTCTTCATTAGCAACACCCAGAGTGTGTACTTCATTCATTTATACATACTCCGTTTAATTTCATTCATAGGCTAGTGTAACCACTAGCTATACATAGGATGTAGTTTAATAACTTCATTAGGTTTGTTGTGCAATGACCAAGAATTACCAAATGTTATTACTTGAATCTAAATCACCTTTTAATTATCCTATCCTAACACCTTTGGTATCGTTCATTTCATTATATGCATCATTTGAGGCTGACCTCATTCGTTCATTGGGAATTTTAACTTTAACCAAAATAGATCATGTGAGCATTATGAAATCCAGTTTCTCCCCCTCACCGAAAAGAGGTGGAATCATCATCCAAAGTGACCCATAACATGCTAGAGTACATGGGAATTTAACCCCGAAAGTTCCCTACATAGGTTGTATAGGTTCGAAGACTATGAGATGTAAGGAGACACATATCCGGAAAGCCGGACAGTCTCATCTCATGAGAGTTACGTGAACCTCCTCCCTTCCAAAAATAAGGCATCACCGCTCATAGCTAGCCTGTCGGCGCTTAGTATAAAGTTCAATTTCATTCATCTCATACGTCATGGAAGGTAGCTTCTAGTACGAGGACATCATAGCTCAGTAGATAATTTCTCATCTCATCATTTGCAATAAGAGTGTTAAGTTCAATACTTTCATTAGAGTATTTATAGAGACTGATCTCCTCATTGTCTTACAAACTCATAGGTGAGTACGTTTTGGTAACATTTACATGGTCTCATTTGAGATTGGTCTCATCATTTACATTAGCCTCATATCATTTTTTCAAAACATTCCTTATCATTAGAACCTTTTTCTTTCATAGTTACCCACCTTTTATTACGTGAATGTTCATTTCATCATATGCCAATGCACTTGGCCATTTACTGTGTTTCACACCCTTACTTAACCATTCTAGGGTTTCATGATTTCAGTGTTCATTTCCTTATTTCATTGTTCATATAATCTTATGCCAATGCACTTGGCCATTGAGTGTATCATACACTCATACTTAACCCTTATAGGGTTTATCATTTCATTACGTACATCTTAGGTTCACTTACTTTTGAACGTATGCTAGACTTATGAGTCTATTCATACAAGCCACGAGGCTTCATTAATAGTTCGTTAATTTATTCATACAATCCTAAGATTATGTAGTACAAGACTAAAATATGTTGTATACATGCCAAGATCATGTTTTCGATCTAAATAGGTTGCATTATTCTCGGATATTTTGTTCAGGGATGAGTTATGTATCAATAAGGAAGTTAGGGAAAGGAAACCCATATTCGAATCACTTGGATAACATTTACATTTTTTCATTGATTATATTTTTAATTTCCATATATTGGAACTCTAAATCGAACACCAACATTAACATTATACCTTAAATTTTTTACTTGATTACCACTTAAATTGGCCGAAGGGTTGTGGGTTTGAACCCCCACAACCTCTTCCATTTTATCCGTTAATTTAATTAATTTTTTTTGCCAGGGCATTGGGAGGTTGTGGGTTCGAACACCCACAACCTGTTTATTTTTGTTTTTAATTTCGCTATAGCATTGGGAGGTTGTGTGGTCGAGCCCCCACAACCTCACATTATTTTTTTTCTTGTTTAAATGTCCTTCTCCTTTCTAGCCTTGAGGTTGTGGGTTCGATTACCACGCCTCACATTTTCCTTTCTTTATTTTCTCTTCTTTCACTCGCTACCTGGAGGTTGTATGTTTGATTCCCACGCCTCCCATTTTTTGTTTTTATTTTTATACTCTTCTTACTAACCCAACAGACCCCATTTGGATTCCACCTGCCCCCTTTTCCTATTTTTTTCTTGCTCGATAATTCTAGTAGCTTAAGGGTGAGCTCACAGATACGAATCCTGGTGGCCTCACCTCTTTAAAATGTATTAAATTTCAAGATTTTAACCCCCTTGTTCAACAAAATTTGAAGTACACAAAGCTGGAATTTTTTATTTATATTTTTAGCTTCCTTTTATCCACCTTTTCATGTTAGTTTCTTTGGGCATATCACCAAGCATTTAGTGCATTGGTAGGTGTAGTTTAATAGTTACATTAGTCAAGCGTTTTCACTAAAACTTTGTAAGTTCACACACTATATGAACATCACATTGTGAACAACTTTAATACCTATAATACAAGAATTTACATGCTTTTATGCGTCCCAAAATAGTAACTACTTCACTGTCACACATTGCACGCACACATCAACTTTTTCACATGATTTCGAACAACATAATCATTAGTCACACAATTTCGAACATGCATACTTAAACATAAACATCACGGAAACATATGTCATCCCTACTTTGTACCACCAAAAATACCCAAGCTAAAGTTCAATGGGAGCTAGTGAAAGGGACATGCAAAGGGGGAACAATCCTAGTTTTCGGAATGAATATCTTTAATCTTAAGGGGTCTCTTTGTAAAGGAACCATGAGAAAACAAACCAATACCTTAATTGTTGTTCAAACAATGAATTTGCTGCACAAAACCCTTTCTAAAATCAGTCCAAGCTACGTCAACGTCCACCCCGCTCAACGAATAACTTCTCTTTGCCTTAACTTTTTTTGTTGCTTTGTTTTTCTTAAAATTTCATGTGAGTTGTTCAAGTGTTAAGAACTCCTGATACTACTTCTCAAATTTTTTTTATTTTTTTTTTGGCAGAACCAACATGAGGGAGAGAAGGATGTGGTTGAGGGAGACATAGACTAAGAGTGTGTTTGGTATAAAGGAAAACATTTTCTGAAAAATGTTTTCCAAATAAACTCATTTTCATCAAAATTAGGAAAATGACATCCCTTCTGAAATTAAGGAAAACATTTTCCATAACTCTCCTCCAATTTGAAATTACTTTTTTTGGAATAACATCAATTTAAAAAAATATTTTAAATTTCAAAATTATTATTTTTTCACCTGATCCTTGACCTTCCCTACACCGGCCAGCACCCCCTCCCCCCACCTCCCCAAAAAAGTAATTTTGCTTTTTAAATATATTTTTAACTTCAAATTTATATTTTAAAACTCCTACCCCCCTCCCCCGGCCAGCTCTCACCCACCCCAGCCCCTCAAAAAACTAATTTTGTTTTTTAAAAATACTATCAACTTCAAATTTTTATTTTTTCACTACTAGCCCTTCCCCTCCCCCACCCACTACCCCACCACCACCCCAAAAAATAATAATTTTGATTTTAAAAAATATTTTCAATGTCATAAATTATTTTTTAGTCTCGTAAAAAATAAAAGATGTCTCTAAAAACATTTTTTATTCATAAATCAAACACTAAAAATTATTTCCGGAAAATATTTTCTACTCACAAACCAAACATGAGAAAATAAGTCCAAAATCAACTTGTTTTCCAGGAAAACATTTTGTAGGAAAATATTTTCCATGGAATACATTTTCCTCCATACAAAACACACCCTAAAAGATAATTCAATTGTATGCTCTGATACCAAGTTTTTTGAATTCGGGATAGCCCCTATACATAACCGGCGTTGTCGTCCTCTTTGAGGACTAAAACTAGCCTCTCAGATTACATCATTGCATTCATAAGTAAAATTTAGACGAAATTTCAAAACTTTTTCATTTCATCTGCTTGGAGGTTTACATAGATCTCTACATACACATAGTATATATACCTTCGTATAGGAAGATTACTTAGCCTTCTACTTTAATTGCACTTAGATATTTATATATAAAAGATAATATAGTAACAATAGTCGTCTCATCTCATAACCATCTAATAAGAGTGTATGAACTTAGACATAACCCATACATCAAAGGAAGAATGCCTCACATGGACTATACAATGTTTCATACTAAATGAAAAGGAAAGAAGATAATAGTCTTTAATACTAGAACAATATCATAACTCGATAGTGGCATCGCCCTTGGAATGTGAGGACTTAACATACTTCGATGAATAAGAGATCCAAGCCTTCTCCAATTTCCTCTTCAAAGCACTTCAACAAGTGAAACCTAAAATGTTGGGGAAAAGGGAGAAATGGGGTTAGTACACCACTTGTACTAAGTATGAGACCATATGCACACATACTATGATAACATGTTAAGAAAAGGGACATTTCATAAAGTATGCACTTTTCATTTAACACCTTTTTGCACATTCGACAAAACCATACCAACCAATATTACATGTTCATTGAGTCATAGGCATGTACATACAGAACCAACAACATCAAGTCTAGTCAAGTCAACATGCATAGCATATAGTTGGATACCTATTCAAGTAACTTTATCATCAAGTCATATTGTGAACTAGCATGTATACAAGTACATTTCAACCTAACCAAAGCAACAAAATTACCCATGAACCTATATGAAGTAAACAAGTTAAATGACTAAGAAAATCCCCATAACCTTACTCGAGTAAGTAACCCAACAAGAATCATGACTAACTTCTTACTTCTCATGGAATAACATTTAGGAGTACTTATCCTCATACTTTAACTATGTAGACCAACACATATTCCTAAGTAACAACAATCACATATAGCATCAACGATGTGCAAGTTCATCATATACATATCATGTATCATTATAAGCATATTCATACATACTAATAACCTCCTTAATTTCCCTTCAAAGCAAACTAGTGCAAGGCATAGGTAGAGTCCCACAAAAATATGTAGCCTAAGTGAACCTCTCAAGTCACCTTAACTAGTTTATACTTCATTACTTCATTTTATTTAGGTAACACTTGCCTTAACCAACATAGACCACAGGAGATAAGTGTGAAATCTGGTGCTAAACTATGTCCCTTTTCAAAATGTCTTTAATGTCCTTTATTAATCATCATAGCTTATTGTATGTCATAGGGTTTAATCCTTATATAAAAATCATAATAATTATCATAGCTTAAAATGAATTGCATGAGTATAATCCTATCATTACAATTCACATAGGTGAGGTTAGCACATTATCATTGTCTTATCAAAATAAGGCACATTGGTAAATCATTCACCATCCTTATAACATATACATATTATGCTAACACCTCAAAACCATACTCAAGACATTTCAATTCAACATCATACCATCCTATAAATCCTAATACAAGGAATAATCTAATACAACATCATAACTTAATCATAATTAACCATAATGTACATGTTGTTTCAACCACGATTCCCAAAACATCGTTATAAGTTCCTCACACTTTCAAATGGTATGTTGCTAAGACATCAACTTATATTATGGCTCAACGTCTATTAAATACATTCAACAGTTCAAACATCAAGAAATTGGAGTAGAAATATTTTACTAGTTATGTATTGTGTAACACATTCTCAACGAAATTGCGCAGTCATTTTCTTTTCGAGTGTGGATGTTCTACAAAGGTATGGGTTTCACTCTCGACATGGATGAAAATTCATAGAGAAATAGGAAGCATGGAAGATGAACTACAATTGATATGTAATAGAGCGCATAGAAGTAGACAAGTTGCCAGATTATTGTGTATGGTTATATTAAGCAAGTGTCTATGACATTTGCAATTAAAGTTATTTAAGGCGATTCTCACAACAATGAACCTTCTTCCAAGAGATTGAAAGAAAATTTTCCTCCAATTCCATATTATAGGACATTTCCTACCGAAGTGGCAACAAATTATTGATCAATTAAATGCTTATTTGTGTGTAGAATAATTTATAATTATTTAGTATAGGTATATAGGTAATCTCTTAAGAAATAGTTCTGGAGTCCAAAACAAACTAGTGGTGTACATTTGCTATTTGGTTGAATTAAAGTTTCTACAGTTTGGCTTAAAAAAATTAAACACTTTCAAAATAACAGATTCATCATATCTAGTCTTTTCCCTGAGTTCCATATTCCTTTCATGTGTAATAAATATATTCCCATAAAATATCTATCGAGAATAATCAGTTGAACAATGTCACAATTAATAATAAGTATATTAATCCATAATTGACAACATGTCGAACCAGCTTGAAGGTGACACTAGCTTGTTTATGATTAATCTTATTTATAAGTATGATCAGTTCAAGGTTAAAGACTGCGTCATTTCAAAGCCTGCTTTTAAAAATCAGTATGGTCTAATGTGACTTGATTGTGACACAAGATATTGTATATTGGGTAAACTTTTGGGAATTTTATCTTTGTTAAAAATCTTTATACTAGTGACTTCTAGCTCTTGGATATTAAATTTCTATAATATGCCTTATATAGATTGTAACTTTTTCGACAAGTTGTCACTCTTTCTGAAGGGTTTTGATTTTTTGATGAGTTGTGACTTTTTCAAAGAGTTGTGACTTCTTCGACGAGTTACGACTTTCCCAATAAGTTGCAACTTTTTGAAAAGGTCATGAATTTTTATATAAAACACAATAAAAGGTTGTTCAAACCCTTTGTTGAGTATATATATAGGGGTTTCCTCTCATTTTTCAAACACAATTTTTTTTTATCTTCTACTCTTCTTTTTCTTCTTGCATTTTAATATTTTTGTGTGCCTTATCATCATCGAGTGAGTCTGTAATTTTGAGGAATATGAGATACCACTATTGTGATGAAGTAAGGCGTTTTATCAAAAAGAGTCTATATTCCAAAATCTCGAGTACTTGAGTAAAATAATTTTAATGATATAATAACAAATTTTTTTGCTTAATATATAAAATTGTGTGTAATGTTCCAATATGTGAAGTTAACATAATAAAGCCTAAATTTTTTTTTTTGTTAAAAAAATTCTCTTGTGATGTAGATATATGTTTCTAAATATCTTTTGTAAAATTTAAATAAGTGTCACATTTTTTTTGCTCGAGACAAAAAAATGACTTTATTTATCAAAGCTACTTGTGTGATCTAGACTCTCATAAAGTTTTGTTCAATATAGTTATTACTCAATAAACATTGCCCTTTTGGTTTTTTTATTTTCGGTTTCTCATATTTCAGTTTAAGACTATGAAAGGTTCATATTACTTCTTATAACACCAATTTAAGTTTCTATAAGTAAAATTTTTATTATTTATGTCATAGTTAATTTTACAACATAAAAACATTCATTAATGAATTTATATTTGGGTAGGTATTTGTATTTAAATTTAAATATGTCAAAATGTATTATCAAGTTTGCAAGATCATCTAACTTCAAATTATATATATAATTTCAAAATTTTCAAAGTTATTTTTTCAAAACACCTGGGTAAATGACAAGAAAAATACGAAATAAATATTGTGTGTAAAGTATATTAGTGAAAACCGACTTATTGCATTATTGAACTTCATCAAATTGAAACAAATTTATACATTATTGAATTTAACTAATAAAATTTTGCATTGACCATCCTCATAGGCGATGCACCTACTTTGCATTGAAATTTTTTCTTCTTGGCTTTAAAAAGTTTGGGCCTTGGATGTTCATTTGTCCCTTATTTTTATTCATCTTCGGCCAGATATAGGTTGTGTACTTTACCCAATAACATGGTCAAATGAGCCTTAGTAGGGGATGCACCTACTTGTTCCTTTGGGTGGTCGATCAATAAGGCAAAGTAGGTGATGCACCTCCTTGTCACCTACTAGATAGTAAATTCAAGCAAGCAACTCAATATTTTATTGCATTTATAGACCATACTAATTTTAACTTAACTCAAAACTTATAGACATTATGTAAATTTCAAATCTAGATAAAAATATCACTTTATGATTTCATGTTTAAATACTTCAATTGACATCAACTTAATCGTCTCACATCAAAATCTATGGGCAGTTCACATTAATCATATTCTATTGTCATTAGTCTCATAGGATACCGAGTTCATAAACATACTACAAGGAAATATATAACCGCCGTATAAATAGAACAGGTATACGTAGAATACACCCTGTTACATCCTCCCCAATATGATCACTCGTCCTCGACTGATGGTTGAAGCTGATAGTTTTGTTCACCTTGGAATTTCGTTTCGAGATTTTCTAGGGTTCCCATTATAAATAGGACTTGTCTAAAATCCATCAACAACCTAAAGCATGTATAGACGAGTCTAGCATGAAGTCTCAATACATATGGTTCATAAAATAATAATATGACAAATTAAACCCCTTTATTGATAGTGTAATTCACAGAATATGCACAATTATAACTCATATAAATAAGGACTCTAATATACCTAATAACAAGACATGAAGATGAAATATCCAATGAAAAATTCTAGTAGAACATATGATCGTATAAGAGGAGCACATGATCTAGACCATTATGTTGATGTTTAGGATGAGGAGGAATATTTATGATCTTTAACATCTTCTATTCCATGTATCTTAGGTTACATAAAAGGCGGAACCCATCCCTGGCCCTTTAAGTAGATACCAATTTTTATTTACACTTCAACTAACCTTTATTCATTTCAGACACCTTATTCATATCCCGTTATGTCATTTTGACACTTTTTTCTTACATGTCATAGAGAGTGTGATAAACTCATCGCGGAAGCGTGAAAACATTTGGTAAATCGTTTTTTTTTACGTTCTTCTTCATTTTTCAGTGATCATCACCCAAAACTTAAACTCCTTTTGTGGAGAAATACATTTGATAATGTTTTAGATAAAAAAATGAATTTGAACTCAGTTGATTCGTAATATAATGATATAATAAAAATTAAAAGAAGAAATGGGAAAACCCCTGCTACATTGAAGAAGAAGAAGAAGAAAAATGGAAAGTCACAAATTCATGAATAATCTCTAAATAGATTTGAGTAGGGATATATGCTGGTTTGTTATTCTTATTGAGAAGTTGATGTAGGGTTTAGGGTTTGTAAAGGCAAAGAAGATGTTGGCTTAGTGGGCGGATAGTGGAGAAAACATAAGGGTTAGGGTTGGTGGGGTGGAGAAGATGATTTCAGTGTGTTTGGGTTATTTCATTTATATATTTTTGTAGGCGAAAATTCCACATTTTAATCACTCATTGGCCACTTCTTTTTTGTACTAAAAAATCATTATTTGATAATGATTTTCTTACATATATTCCACGTGTCTTCATCTAATTCGTCATTTTGACACATCATCAACGAGTGTATTACAAAGGCTGTATATATATTTTTTTGATAATTCAAAGAGTGTCAAAATTACACAATGGACCATGACATGGGGTTTCTAAAGTGAACAAACCCCACTTAAGGTGGTGTATAAGTGAAATTTGGTGCAAACTTTAAGGGGCTACCTATGGATTCCACCTATATTGTATTCCTCCCACAATACTTCAATAGAGTTTACATATTTTTGACTTTACTTCCGAGCCTTAAGAATCAAGAATAACCATAGTATCTCCCAAAATAATTTTATATGGAACGGAAAAAAATTATAAGCCTAACTAATCGGGGCACTACTTTCCCTTTCTTTTATCTCCTGATGTTTTTCAGAGGCAAGTCTTATAAGAACGCATAATTGTTAATATAAAGTCTAAAATATTGTGTTGCTCCTTCTAAGAAGACATCATGACAGTTATTTATCTATTATTGTGATAAAATTTACATATATGCCCAACCTTCTGGTCAAAGACATCACTACATCATGATACGAGGAAACATTTTTCAACAATTTTAAAAACTCAAGTCAATAAGCACATTATGGCATAGAGTAAGTATAAATAAGTCACATTTAGTATGACATACTAGCAGACTAGCAAAAAGGGAGCACATAATACACTGACATTAAGTTATAGAAATATGTGGTGTACACACAATGCACGTGATGCATGAGCACTAAAGATGCTAAATACAATATGTAAGCAAGTAGACTATAAGACATGTGTCTACATAAAAGAAAATGAACAACAATACACAAATCACATTTAGCAAGTGTGTTATATTTCATGGATAGGTGGACTAATATGCAATGAGTACACATATGAAATATGAGCAAGTGAGCACATTACACATGTGAAGAAAAGCTATAAGGCATTTAATGCTCAAGCGAGTAGGCTATGACGCATTAAAAACATATAGAGGTGGTTGTCTGATCAATTATCTTGCAGTACCAACACATTTTGAAAAACTGACATGTGGAAAGTAGCTAGTGCAAAAAATAACATGTAGAGAAAAGGTCCTATGAAAACATATAACATTAAACAAGGATACTCTAGAGTGTAAAAAACTTACATGGAAATATTCTACGATATTATGTAACCGGTAAGAAGATAATACACAAAGGTAAAACGTCATACAATTAAATTATAGAAAATGCACAATGTATAACTCTATAACAAACCATCTTTAGAAACTAGGAGATATTCTATAGAACTACGCTACCATAATAAGCGTAAACAAACACTTTTAAGAGTTAAGTCATGCGTGGGATACTTTTACTCATATTCCTTACTCACCTTAAAACACATACAATTGATTTCCCCTTATTCTCTATCCAATATACTAAGTATCCTTATGGGTGTTATGCTATTGGGACTTTGCTTCCATCTTGGTTATTATAAATACTATAGTTAAGATAGAATATAATTGTCAATAGTTCATCCTTTAGATTAGGAGGCCGAGGTCCACTTTGCCTTCATTACAATCTTTAGTCATATCACACTCAATGTATACTGTCTTTTGAAGCCCATAATAGTAAATAGTGAACGTTTAATGTACCATGAAACATGAAATACACATAATAAAGACTCGGCAAATCCTAGAATCAACCTGGAGCTCGCCAATAACCATCACGTATAAGGTGATTCTATTTGGGAGATCTACTAGTTGAATATATGTACCCTGAGCATCAAATTCAACTTCAACCATGTGTAACATGAGAGCTATGTTAAACCAATTACCAATATATAAGGGCTAGAGACCATCTTTGCTTGTACTTGTGGAATCATGCATGTTACATTCTTTTATTTACTTTTTTGTACATATAACCGTATAATACATATAATACAAATTACTAGATGATCAGCAACAAAAGAGGATGACCCATTCTAGGAAATGTTGATGTCCTCATATTCCTCAAATTGCGATCCGCCCATGCTAGGCTTTCTCCCCTTAGCAACCAGTTATAATTAAATAGATTGTTTCACTTAGATTTTTTATATTTGAGATTGTCTTTTTGATGTTCATAACTCTTTAGAAATTGTTCTTTTAATGTTCATAGCTCGTTTATGATTGTTCTTTTGATCTTCATAACTAGTTTGTGATTGATGTTTTTTAGTCATAATCCTTGTTTAGATTTGGAACTATGTACTAATAGTAAAAGACATATGAATATGGACTTACGACAATAACAATGAAATGGTAACCAAATGTTACATGAACTTGTAATACTTAGTAGCTTATATGACTCAGTAAGCATTTTGACATCTCATATTGAAGCACAAATTAAGTGAAGACATTTAACATTTATCCAATAGTTTTGCACTTTATATGGTAAGGCAATACTCACTAACTAATATGAAATACAAGATAAACATTAAAGTTGAACCAATGAAGAACGTGGACATATTCGACTTAAGGACGAATACACATTCCAAGTACAGAAAAATCTACAGTAGAGAAACTAGTAATCATGTGAGGTAGCAGTATAGTATAACACAATGGGAGTAATAACCAAGGAAAGAAATATATGAACATGTGACAAGATGACATATCTATAAACAAATAAAACAAGTTGCCATTATATTGGCAGATTGTATGACGTGTAATATAGGATCATATTCATTTATATAAGGAAAATCCGTGTATGGCATACTTTCACGATGAAAAAAATATGAAACACATTCTTGGTAAAGTAAGCATGTATATGTAGTAACAAACTAATATTACAGTACCCACTTCTATGCTCTACAGAGTAGGAACTGCAAGTATGGATCAATCACTACAATGGACACTTAGAAAGCTTACATTTTGTAATGTAAGTGTTGGGTTAGTTCCAAAGAAATAGGAAATTTAATAGTCTTACATGCCTCAATTTCAATTCGTATAGCTTACAAAGTGTCAACCTGTCATTTAACGTCATTGTCTTCATCTACAACAACCAATAATTAAGGCTAATAATATAAACTTACCAACCAACTCGGGATATTTTATCTCATCAAAACAATAGCCATACCTTAATCTTTCTAATTGTTTGTTTCCTTGCACAAATTGTAACAACCCTAAAAATGAATAAGATCAAGACTTAGGGTGTCAATAGTGGTTGCAATTAAACCAAGGTTCACACAGATTGATATGCATAGAACCAGACCTTAGAACCCTTACTATGATCAGGTCAACCAACTTCTGGAGTTAGTTGGGCTTGTAAATGTTGGAACCAACCAAGAAAGACTCGCAAAAACCGAAGATTTAATCAAAGGAGTCTTTACGACACTTAAAAGAGAAATTTTATATTTCGACGGTCCAGGGGTAAAATGGTCATTTGCAGGCCAAGGGTAATATTATAATTACCCATAGGAATTAATAAATTAATTTAATGAAAAGATCTTTCCAAATTTGGGGAGACTTAGAGTGATTTATTTTGCAAATGGGTTGCAACTCGTGTTAGAGACCCACTAGGAGAAAGGAATTGATGATTTAATCATCAATTAAAATCTATTCAGGTTAAAATGATCCTTTAATGTATTAATTAAAATAAATAAGATTTTTCTTAAGTAAATTAAATCCTACTTTGTCTAAGTCTTGAATTTAGTCTCCAAATATTAATAACTCTCTCTCTCTCTCTCTCTCTCTCACTTTTCTCAACTCTCTCTCACGTTCTCAATTGTCTCTCTCATTGTATTCTGCCAGACACAACAAAAACCAGAAAATACATCAAGAGCTCTTCACACTTGAAGAATTCAGAAGAATTTTTGAGTAAAAGACAAAGTAATCAAAACGTCAAGGCTAAGAGAGGGTTCGTCGAGAGGGTGTGAGTTGAAGTGAATATGGCGTGGTTTGGAGGAGTTTCCGGGCAGCAACTTCACACTTGAACAACATTAAAAGGAATGAGTTTCTCTCCTGGAATTCTTTCTCCAAGAGTATATACCTTCGAACGTTTCTCAAGCTCTTGAAAACTAAGGTTGTTCCCCTTTGTATGTCCTTGTCCTTAGCTCCCACGCGAATTTGTAGAATGGGTATGTTGTGCTGCTACACATAGGAATGATTGACGTATTTATATTAAGTGTGAATATGTTTTATGTGAGGGAAATTACGAAAACGATATTCGAAGTGTAACCAAAAATTGGTGTTGTGTGTGCATCGTTGGCAGCGGCTTAGCCACTATTTTGGGGTCAAATATACATGTGTTTTTGGTGTATTGTTTGTGTGTGCAATCTTGTGTTCATTATAATGAAGAATGTTGGGTTGAATAACACTCTTTAGGTAAGTAAACTCATGAAAGAGGTGACTAAAAATGAGTGAAGAATGATAAGAAAATAATTTCAACATTGCATACTCTCCCATAAGGTTAAATTATGGGTTTTTAAAAAGGGAAATAAATAAGTGAGGTCAATGGGGATTGAACGCTAGGCCTGAAATGTTGAGCAGGCTGAAAAATAAGAGAAAAACGTGAAGGAGCTAAGGGGAATCGAACCCCTTAGCTACTGGTTTTTTGAGGGAAAGAAAAAGGAAAACGGGGGAATAAAGCTGGGGGGAATTTAACTCGCGACCTATGGGGAGGAGAAGGAGAAAATTAAGTAAACAAGTAAATGGGAGGCGTGAGATTCGAACCCACGACATCCCAGTACGCGCGAAGGGAGAGAAATAATGAAAAAAGAAAATGCAAGGTGTTGGGATAGAACCCACGACCTCAGCGCTGAATGGAGAGTCGAAATAACATGGAAACAAAGTGAGGTTGTAGGGATTCGATCTCACAACCTCACTGGCACTCGCTAATTTAAAAAACATAAAGATAGAGGGGATGTGGGGGTTCGAACCCACCACCTTACAGCCTCCTCAGCAAAATTTTAAGAAAAAATAAGTGGGGGGGGTTCGAATCCACAACCTCTCTATTGTACCGAATTTAACTCTTAAAATCAAAGGGGTTGTGGGGGCTCGAACCCCTAAACATTCGGTTATCTAAGAGTGAAATAAAAATAGAAAATTAATCCTTCAATGTAAATGTTAAGATTTAATTTATAGTCTAATGTTATGAATATTAGAAATAAAATTAATGAAAAATATAAATGATATCCAAGTGATCCAAGATTTGGGTTCCCTTGTCCAAATCTCTACATTGATGCATAAGTCATACGTGTGTAAAATATCCAAGAAAATGCCATTTTCTTAGATGATAAATTAAGATTTTGGCATATTTATACAAGATGAATAAGTCTTGTACTACATAATCATAGGAAAGTAATAATGACTTAGCAAACTACGAATGAAGCCCTATTGCTGGTATGTATAGACACATATGTCTAACATACGTTCAAAAATAAGTGGACCTAAGAAGTATGTAATGAAATGATGAACCCTAGGAGGGTTAAGTGTGAGTGTAAGATACACGAAGTGGCCAAGTGCATTGGAATATGATGAGATAAATTATGAAATTATTTAATAAGCATTCACGCTATAATCTGTGAGTAACTATGAAAAGCAAATATGCTAATAATTAAGAATGTGGTGACAACATGACATGAGGCTAATGAATATGATGAGAGCAATCTCAAGTGAGCCTAATGTTACCAATACGTACTCACCACGGAGAGTGTATCATATTGAAGCGACCGGTCTCTATGAACACTCTAATGAAGGTATTGAGCTTAATACACTTAATAATAATGATGAGATGAGATATCATTTAATGAGATATATTATCCTCATATTAGAAATCAACTTCCAAGATGTATGAGTTAAACGTAATGGAAGTTTATACTGAGCACCGATAGGCTAGCTATGGCGGTGATGCCTTTTTTTGAGAAGGGCGAATGTTCAGGTAACTTTCATGAGATGAGACTGTTTGGCTTGTAGGGTATGGGTTTCATACATCTCTTAGTCTTTGAACCTATACTGCCAATATAGGATATGGCAGGATAAAATTACCCATGTAGGCTAGCATGTTTATTGGGTAACTTTGGCCGGTGATTCCACCCATTTTAAGTGTGGGGGAGACACTGGATTTCATGATGCTCACATGATCTATGTCGGTTAAAGTTAAAGTTCACAATGAATGAATGAGGCCAGCTTTAAATGAAGCATATAATGAAATGAATAATACCAAAGGTGTTAGGATAAGATAAAAAAGGTAAGCTATACTTGTGTAATGACATTAGATTATTCCTAATCATTGCACAGCAAACCCGATGGAAGTCTTAAACTACATCCTAGGTATAGCTGGTGTTCACACTTTCCTAAGAATTAAATCAAATGAAGTACGTATGAATGAATGAAGCAGACTATGTGTTTGTTAATGAAGACTCCCTAGTTCAGGTCTCATATGTTGGGCCCTCATTTTGGAAATTTTAATGTAAAGTCCATGATTCCCAAGTCTCATGGCATATGAATGAATGATATGAAAGAAGCAAGGTGCTATATTTTATGTGCTATGATATGTGCGATATGAAGATGTTATATGTTGTGTATGGTGATTTTATTATGACCTGACTAGCATTACGATGTGAAGTGGTAGTGTCATTCGGGGACGAATGTTCCTAAAGGGGATAATGTAACAACCTAAAAATGAATAGGATCAAGACATATGGTGTCAAGAATGCTTGTGATTAAACCAAGGTTCACACGGATTGATACGCGTAGAACCAGACTTTAGAACCTTTACAACAATCAAGTCAACTAACTTGGGGAGTTATTTGGGCTTGGAAAGGTTGGAACAAACCAAGTAAGGCTCGCGAAAATGAAGATTTAAGCGAAAGAGTCTTTACCGTACATACAAGAAGAAATTTTATGTTTTGAGGGTCCAGGGGTAAAATGGTCATTTCCAGGCCAAGGGTAATATTTTAATTACCCTTACGAATAAATTTATTAATTAATTAAATTAAAAGAGTGTTTCAAATTTTGGGTGACTTAGAGTGATCCATTTCGCAAATGCGTTCCAACTCGTGTTCGAGCCCCACTAGGAGCAAGGAATTGATTATTTAATCATTAATTAAAATGTAATAATTAAGGCTAAAATGATCCTTTCATGTATTAATATAAATAAATCAGATTTTTTTTAAGTTAATTAAATTCTATTCGGACTAAGTCTTGAATATCGTCTCCTAATCGTAATAACTCTCTCTCCCTCACGTTTCTCAACTCTCTCTCACGTTTTCAATCTCTCTCTCTCATTATTCTTCCAAACACAACAAAAACTAGAAAATATATCAAGAGTTCTTCACACTTGAAGATCTCAAAAGAATTTTTAATTAAAAGACAATGTAATTCAAACGTCAAGGATAAGAGAGGTTTGTTGAGTGGGGTGTATGTTGAAGTTAATTGGGCTTTGTTTGGAAGAGTTTTCGGGCAGCAGATTCACACTTGAACAACATCAAAAGTTTTGAGTTTCTCTCTTCGAATTCTTTATCAAAGAGTATCCGTCAAACGTTTCTCAAGCTCTTTCAAACTATGGTTGTTCCCCTTTTTATGTCCTTGTCCTTAGCTCCCTAACGAATTTGTTGGATGGGTATGTTGTACTTCTAGACATAGGCATCATCGACGTATTTCTATTTAGTGTGAACATGTTTTATGTGAGGGAAATTACAAAAACGATATTCGAAGTGTAACAAAAAATTGGTGTTGTGTGTGCATCGTGGGCAGTGGCTTTAGCCACTATTTTGGGTTGAATATTCATGTGTTTTTGGTTTATTTTATGTGTGTAATGTGTGTGCAATGTGGTGTTCATTATAATGAATAATGTTGGGTTGAATAACACTCTTTTAGCTAAGTCAACTCATGATAGAGGTGACTAAAAATGAGTGAAGAATAATAAGAAAAAAAAATCCAGATTGCATAGTCTCCCATAAGGTTAAATTATGGGTTTTTAAAAAGGGAAATAAATAAATGAGGTCAATGGGAATTGAACCCAAGACCTTACATCTTGAAAAGGCTGAAAAATGAGAGAAAAATGTGAAGGAGCTAAGGGGAATCGAACCCCTTAGCTACTGGTTTTTTGAGGCAAAGAAAAAGGAAAATGGGGGCTAGGGGGATTCGATCCTACCTCATGTTTTCGCTAAAAAATAATGGAAATGCGGCTAGGGGGAATCGAACTCACAACCTATGGAAAGAACGAGAAAAATTAAGTAAACAAGTAAATGTGAGGCGTGGGATTCGAACCCATGACCTCCCAGTACGCGCGAAGAAAGATGAAATAATGAAAAAAATAAAATGTGAGGCGTGCGGATCAAACCCACGACCTTAGCGCTAAAGTGAGAGGCGAAATAACAAGGACATAAAGTGAGGCTGTGGAGATTCGATCCCACAACCTCACTACCACTCGCCCATTTAAATAAAATAAAAATAGAGGGGCTATGGGGGTTCGAACCCACCACCTCACAGCCTCCTCAGCGAAATTTAAAACAAAATAAGGGAAGGCTGTGGGGTTTCGAACCAACAACCTCCCTATTGTAGAGAATTTAACTATAAATGGGGGCTTGAACTCCTAACCATTCTTTTATCTAAGAGTTAAGCTAAAATAGAAAATTAATCCTTCACTGTAAATGTTGAGATTTAATTTAGAGTCTAATGTTATGAAATAAATGATATCCAATTGATCTAAGATTTGGGTTCCCTTACCCATATTTCCCTATTGATGCATAAGTCATATGTGAGTAAAATATCACTTAGAACACTATGAATGACGCCCCATGGCTGGTATATATACAAGCATAAGTCCAACATACGTTCATAAATAAGTGGACCTAAGATGTATGTAACTAAATGATGAACCCTAGGAGGGTTAGGAATAAGTGTAAGATACACTAAGTGGACAAGTGCATTGGCATAAGATGAGATAAGCTATGAAACGATGAAATAATCATTCACGTAATAAGAGGTGAGTAACTATGAAAAATAAAGGTGCTAATAATGAAGAATGTGCTGACAACATGACATGAGGCTAATGAATATGATGAGAGCAATCTCAAGTGAGCCTAAATAAATGTTACCAATACATACTCACCAAGGAGAGTGTAAAATAATGAAGAGACCATTCTCAATGAATACACTAATGAAGGTATTGAGCTTAACACACTTAATACTAATGATGAGATGAGATATCATCTAATGAGCTATATTGTCCTCATATTAGAAGTCAACTTCCAAGATGTATGAGTTGAACATAATGGAACTTCATACTGAGCATCGATAGACTAGCTATGAGCGGTGATGCATTCTTTTTGTAAGGGTGAATGTTCACATAACTCTCATGAGATGAAACTTTCTGGCTTGCCAGGTATGGGTCTCCATACATCTCCTACTCTTTGAAACTATACTGCCAATACAGGGATCAGACGGGGTTAAATTTTCCATGTACGCTAGCATGTTTATGGGGTCACTTTTGCCGGTGATTACACCTATTTTTTGTGTGGGGAAGACACTGGATTTCATGATTCTCACATGATCTATGTCGGTTAAAGTTAAAGTTCCCAATGAATGAATGAGGCAGCCTCAAATGAAGCATATAATGAAATGAATGATACCAAAGGTGTTAGCATAGGATAATATTTAGGTGAGATAGACTCAGGTAATGACATTAGGTTATTCCCGTTCATTGCACAACGAACCCGATGAAAGTCTTAAACTACATCCTTGCTATAGGAGGTTTTCACACTGGCCTATGAATGAAATGAGATGAAGTACGTATGAATGAAAGAAGTAGACTCTGTATTTGTTAATGAATACTCCCTTGTTGAGGTCCCATATGTTTGTCCCTCATTTTGGAAAGTCTTAATGCGAAGTCCTTGATTCCCAAGTCTCATGGCATATGAATGAATAATATGACAAAAGTAAGGTGCTATATGTTATGTGCTATGATATATGTTATATGAAGATGTTATATGCTATGTGCAATATGATATTTATAATAATGCGTGTTAATCTCATGGCATGACCTTCCTAACCCAATCTGGAAAGTTCACTAACTTTCCTAATCTCAATTTTGCAAGTCTACTGACTTGACTTACAAACATCATGTCGTTAGGAAAGAGCTGTTCTTTCAATGCATGTCCTTGGTGTGTGCTTGCATATACGCATACTTAGTACAAGTTTGTACTAACCCTATAAATGTATACTATTTCGTGCAGACACAGGTGATCGATAGAGTTGCAAGATCTTTGTTGTAGCTATCCGGACGTCAGCATTCATCCGGAGTTTGGTAGTTCCTCATACCTTCGATGATGCTACTGTTTTATATTATGGCGTTGTTGTAGAGTTGAGATAGTAGAGCATATTCCACTAGTGTTTCTTTCCTGTTTTGATTCAGACTTTGTATTTGGCGCTTTGGCAATTATACAATTAGGACTTAATGAACTATTTCTTTCAGTTGTTTATTTTTTAATTTTAGATGGTTGATGATGAACAATTATAAAATTTGAAGAATATTTGGCAAGCATTTTTAAAGAACAAAAAGCTTCAAATTTTCTGCTAAAATTAAGCTATGTAAAGCAAGTATGACATAAGTAGACTTGTTTGCGACCTAAGAAAGGTCAACGATGCCGGTCTCGTCTGCGGTCTAGATTCTATTCGTGACAAAGTTTGTATCAAAGTAATAGGTTAAATTTCAAGAATAATGAGTGCACATCAACCACATTAAGTAGTTTCTAAGTCATGGTAGTGAAGTGCACCACTCTCCTGAATTAGGGACAACATGATGCATAAGAAAATTTCCCTTCTAATTTTATCGTGCTTTTCCTAATGTCTGAGTTCTTGGTGTTATGAGCTTGTGTAACATAAAACCCTATTGTTTTTCAAAGAATAAACCCTAGGAAGGCTATTGTTTAGATGAGGAGGGGGCAGCTGCTGGGGGCAATAAAGTTCCACCCCAGGCCCTAGCTGAAGGAGTGGCATGCCGGTTATCCCAGCTGGGTAGACCAATGTTGAGGTGAGGGCATCATTAGCCCAGATGGCACCGACCATCACGATTCAGGCTCAGGCTATGGCTGCGTCATGTAAACAGGTAGGATGTTCAGAGGGAGAACCCACCGATTTGCAGCATGGCTGATAGACTGTGAGATTTCACAATGATAGCCCTTCAATATTCAGAGGGTCTAAGACATTGGAGGATCCTCAAGAGTTTTTAGATGAGGTTCATAAGATCCTGGTGGCTTTTGGGGCAACTGATATTGAGAAGGTTGAGTTGTCTTCCTATCAGTTCGAGGATGTTGCACAGACAAGGTGCAAGATGTGGCAAGATAGTCGTCTCTTAGGTTGAGTGTCAGTCACATGGGAGCATTTCAAGACAGAATTTTTGGAGAGATAGAATTTCCAAAATAAAAGTAGGATGTTATTAATATGTATTTCATACTAGGTTTACCAAGGTCTAGCAAGCAACGTGATTCTATTTAGGTGATTCATGGTAGAATGACAAAGTCAACTCAATTTTTGCTATTTTTGTCACCACTCAATTTTTGCTATTTTTGTCACCATTATTTCAGACAGGTATTCACTATTTACTAGACAATTTTGGAAATTATTCCAAAAAGTTTTCGGTTCAAAAGTTAACTTAATAGTTCCTTTAATACTTTATAGAATTTCCTAAATAAAAGTAGGAGGTTATTAATATGTATTTCATACTAGGTTTACCAAGGTATAGCAGCAACGTGATTCTATTTGGGTGATTCATGGTAGAATGACAAAGTCAACTCAATTTTTGCTATTTTTGTCACCATTATTTCAGACAGATATTCACTATTTACTACACAATTTTGGAAATTATTCCAAAAAGTTTTCGGTTCAAAAGTTAACTTAATAGTTCCTTTAATACTTATAAAAGTGGCCTAGCAGACCTCACTATTAACACCTTCTAGGATATGTTGATGGCTTGCGTGATTTATTTTAAAGGTAATTGGGATGATTACTTACGTATTATTGAATTTGCTTACAACAATACTTACCACTGTATTATATAATTGACTCCTTATGAGGATCTTTATGGAAGAAGACATAGATCTCATATTAGATGTTTTGAAGTTGGTAAAGCAAGGTTGATAGGGTCACATTTAGATCATCAAGCTATGGATATGGTTAAACTGATTGAAGAGAGGTTGAGAATTTCACAGAGTCATAAGAAATCCTACATGTATGTTAGAATAATGGAGTTAGAATTTTAAGCAAATGATTGGGTGTACTTGAAATTTTCGTCCATCAAAAGAAGTTGTAAGATTTTTTAAGAAGGAGAAGCTTAGTACACTGTATATCGGCCCTTACATAATAATAAAAATTGTAGATGATGTATCTTATGATTTGGAGCTACCACAAAACTTAGCCGCAGTTCATCCGATATTTGACATCTCGATGTTGAAGAAGTTAATGGGCGATTGTTCATTACCCAAACCAACTAAAGATATTGGGTCAATGATACTTTATCTTACGAGGAGATTCTTTTCCATATTCTAGATTGCAAAGTTTTCAAGTTAAAGTCTAAGGAAGTAACGTAAATTAATGTTCTTTTTGAGTAATCTGTTTGTTGAGAAAGCTACTTAGGAAGCAGAGGAACATATGAAGCAGAGATATCCATTTCTATTTGAAGCCAGATATGTTCCAGATCAAGGTACTTATTCTCTTTTAGTACTCTACAATTTGTAGATATGATGTGTTAGATTTTCTTGTTGGGAGTTTGAACTAAATTATTTATGTTATACACTTAGCCTAAAAAGAGTAATCTAATTCAGGGAAGAATGTTCTAAAGGGATAGATACTGTAACATCTTGCAAATTGAAATAACTAGGAAGAAGTTATGAAATAGAAATAACCTTATTTTGTAAATTATATAGATATCTGAAAATTTGTGAAGTATGTTAAACTGTGTTTTTGGTTAACTTCAAATGACAATAAATCCTAGATCAGGATGATTTAGATGAGTTTCAAAATATCGTAGGAAATATCTTGGAATAATTTTTCCAACACCACCGAGTTTGTGCAATTTTGAGTTCGTATGAGTGATATATGCCTATTTGAAGTTGGTCTATTCAAATAATTAAAGACTAATCGGGATTTTTAAAGGGTATTTAAGGTTTTTTTTACCCAATTATTTTAATTCATTTTGATGAGTGTAATTGAGGTCAAAGAAGATTTTAGACAGTTTAGAAAAGTCTATGTTTATGCTATGTCTTGGAGAAAAGAGAAAATAGGAGTAACAAGAAAAAAAACATAAGGCAAGAACGTTCGAGTTTGTATGGTGGATTCCCCAAGGATTCAATTTTATGAAGTATGTGAGATCAAATTTCATTGGGTTGGTTCACCTGTGCGCCAATCATTATTCAATTCAGTAAAGTATCAGATTTGAAATTAAATCCTTTGAGTTCTTGATTAAATTCTTTTCAATTATTGTGGGATGTATTGTTGAATTTTTCTTGGCATTTAATTCATCTTTTTAGTGAAATTTTGAGTTGAATGTAGTATATATTGAGGGTATAACTCATTCCAATCATTTGGGAAAGGAACAATGTGAAATTAGAGAGTGTCGAGTTGAAAAAGGATGAAGCAATTTGGGGGAGTACCACGGGAGTGTCCTGGGGAATCATCTCTCACATATCCCCAAAACTGGGTGTCTGAATTTTGGGCTATTAGTCTCTACGCAAGCCAAAGCACCCCACTCTTGTCTTTGAATTTCAAGGGTTTGCCTCTTGCGCCTCTCAACATGCCAGGGATGACAATTCTTATTGTTCTTCTTCCATATTTTCATACTAGTTCCATTGTATCATGCCTATGTTTTCTAGTTGATTACAACTTTCTAAGGTACATGTTAACATGTTTAAATCATCCATAAACATGAGATCATGAACCATTAATCCATAATTTAATTCAAGGAAATTTAAGTGTCATGTCTAGAAGTTAATAAGTAAATCAAGTGAAGTTCAATATTTTTTCAAAAGACATTTGAAAACAATTTAACCTTGCCTTAGGAGTTAAGTTTCGAGTTGACTTAAGAATTAAGTGTGAAGTTCATTTCTTAAAAGATTACACCGGAATAATATATTCCCAAAAGTTAGAAATGTTTTCACATTTGAGCAAGAAAGGCAACATCGGTTCTAAGAGAGTTTTTAAGCTAAGTTTTTTTTTAATATGTCAGACCAAAGAAAGAAGATTATTTTAAAAACATATGAGCTAAGTACATTTTGGGATTAGTATTATGTAGAGAGATGGGGACGCACGTTGATATGAATCAAGACTCTATAAACCATGTAACCAGTATGGTAGTAAATGATCATATTTTATAGATGATTCATTGGTGCTTTTTAGCATAAACTAGTGGATGCACTTATTTAAGTCGTCCAATATGACAGAAATGTGTATGATAGTTTTTAAAGTGTTGGCAACTCCCATAGAAACTATATTACTTTATTACATGAGTGAGGTTGAGTATGTTATTGAATTTTTTAATTAACTATGTTTCCTTCTCTATTATTAAAGTTTTCTATACATTGCATGTGTTTTATTTCTTCTTATTAAGTTATGTTTTTCACAAGTACAGTAATGTCACGATATGTCTTTGTTTCAGATTCCATTCAAGTTTATGTTATGTTTAGTATTCCCCTCACATAATCGTACATTCAATAAACTGATGTCATTTGGTTAAATATAGGTAAATAGGATCAGCATCCATGGTCGCGTTGATTCAGTTAATAACTCATAGTTAGTTGGTGTATCTCCTTTTTTTCCAGAGGGATCCTGTTATTGTTTCTTTTAGTGTTTCAGTTTTTAGGATTATTGCAGGTCTTGTCAGTACATTACTTTTGTATTGAGGCTTGATATACCTTTAGTTATAGTTCTTTAGTCTTTTCATTTTCATTATCTTACGTGGAGACTAGAGTTTGCCTAATTGGCTAGTTGAATTTTTTCTTTATCACATTCTAAGTTCTATATGAGCTAGCTTTGATATGTTAAATCTTTTGTTGAGTAAGTCAAGACAAGGATTCCCTTGGGGCCAATAATGGTTCTCGAGTGACAATCCCACCTAGGGTGTACGCTTAGGGCGTCAAATTCTAAAATTAGTTGGTTGTAGAGGATGCTATAAGAATTGTACATCGACTGGAAGGATCAATCATATTTTATGGGGAAAACATTAGTGCAATCAGAATAGCAACAAACCCCGCCCATTATCAAAACGCCAAGAACATAGATGTTACATTAGAGAACATGTTGAAGATTGGAGTATTAGCCTAAAGTATATATCCTCTAAAGATCAACTGGATGATTTATTTAAAAATGCCATTTCAAAAAACAGACACAATTATTTGTTGTCCAATCTCATATTTTGTAATACACAACATTAGTTTCAGGGAGGGTGTTGTCTATATCTTATTTATCAACACCAGATTAGGAATTTCCCATTATGGATGACGGTCATTTTCTTGAAATCAGTACATAATAAGGACTCTAATAACTTGTACAAATATCTTGTAAATCCTAGTTTTTATAATTAATAAAATAGATCACACTTCTTTTATCCCGAAATTTTTTTGGGTGTAAATCGTTATTCAACTTTGCAGATATTTCATATCTAAATATTGAAGTGGCAACGGATGTTTACTACAGGACAATATATCAACAACTCACCTTAGTAAAAGAGATATCATGGGATTTGGCAAAATGTTTAAAGTGGTCAATTGATGATTAACCATGCCATAATAACCTTGATTCCAAAGGTTAAAATTCCAATTTATTTCAAGGAATATAGGTCTATTTGTTACTAAACAACCTTGTAAAAGTTATTTATCATATATTATTATAAGCATGAAGCTCAAAACTTAAAAGTTGATTGACTATTTTGCCCCTCTAATAAATTAAAACTTTTATAATCTTCTTATTCTCATTCCCTAATCTTGACCTTTCAAATTTCTAACACAAATGTAAATAAAATAAAAATGAGTAATTATTCTTTATAGGCAAGAAATTAAAGTAGGTTCATGTATCTTTAAAATTAAATTTCATCTCTATCTTTTTTATATTTGTTTTAACAAAGTAAATTCATGTATCTTTAAAATTAAATTTCATTTCTATCTTTTTTATATTTATTTTAACAATAATTCGTGTGACTTTTCATGTTTCCATAATTTTGTTCTATAAATTTAACTTTTTCAAGAAAAACTTTTATTTACCACTCCTACAATTCTTGTGTGTATGAACTCTAAAGTTATTCATAAATATTCTGATTTTCAAAATATAAATAATAAGACTTTTTACATCATAGTTTTAAATATTTATAGTTAAGTAATTAGTATAAAGTATTTGTGGATAAAAAATTAATATAATACTTTAAACACATTCATTATAATTATCATGAGATTCAAAAGGCAAAGTAAAAAAGTTGAAAGGTTTTGTTTTCCTTTCACTCAAAGTTAATCTTACACTATTTCTTCTAACATTATTCTACCAATAAAACGGAACTATCGAGAAATTTAATTTAGATAGTTGTTATTTTTTCTTTTTGCTTTGTAAACTTATTTTTGAATTATAAACGAAGTTTATTTTATTAATTTTTCATATTATTATTTCGATGCATTCACTAGGAGGTCAGAAAATTGGAGTGTCACAATTAGTAGTTAAACAAAGTAAGAAATCTCAATTAAACATATTTTATTATTTAGTAATATTATATTTTAGGAAATAATATACTCATGGGTTGCACGCGCAAAGCGCGTGCTCGGAAACTAGTAAATAAATAACGACTACATTCAAGAAAATTGTTCAAAATTGGTTGGAGAATCTCATGTAGGCTTCATTTCTGGTAGGAGCATACTCGACAATGTTATAGTGGCACATGAATTGGTTAAAGGTTATTACGACGAAGGATTCTCACCTTGATGCCTTATTAAGATTGATATCAGGGAAGCCTATGAATCACTCAACTGGAATTTAATTAAAATTGCATTGCTGGAGTTTGGTTTCCCAATCAAATTTGTTAATTTCTAAATGGAGTGTGTTACGACTATAAACTACTCTTTATTGATGAATGGAAGTCTCACTGAAAAATTCCAAGGATCTAATGGTCAAAGGCAAGGCGACCTCATGTCCCCGTTTTAATTTTTATCATCAATGGAATACGTTAGAAGACTCCTGAAACAACTCCAACTGAACCCAAACTTTAATTTCTTTCCTAACTTCATCAAAGTTAATGTTATAAATATTTGTTTTGCTGATGATCTTATAATATTCAATAGAGCTGATAAAACCTCTTTTCAATTAATAGCACTACAAACTTTCTATTAATTTTTGGACGTTTTGTGGTTGCAGGACAATTTTTACAGAAGCTCAATATATATCACTGAAGTATCCCAATAATGGAAAAATCAACTATTACATGAAATGCACTTTACTTGGAGAAATTTCTTTAAAATATCTTGAGTTCCCTTGTCCTCATGGAATATCACTATAATGCAGTGCATGCCACTAGTGGAGAGACGACCACAACGATTAAATTTTTTACAACAATGTTTATGTATTATGGTGGTTGAATTCAACTGATGAAAAGTGTGATATTCAAGATTAAGACGTATTAGTCTTCAGTGTTCCTCCTACCGAAGAAAGTGGTCTAATTGGCTACTAGTATTTGTCATACCTTCTTATGGACACAGATCACTAAAAGATCTTTGATGTCTTAGGAAAGCTTTTATAGGCCCAAATATTTTGGAGGCTTGGGTTTGTTAAACTATAACCTAGTCCACAAGGAAGCTATATGTAAACTCTTATGCGTCCTGGATATAAAGAAAGACAATTTATTGGTTTATTGGATTAACAACTTCTACATCAAAAACAGATCTCTGGATAGGTCAATAATTCTTAAACAAGAATGTTGGCTTGTTAGAAATATGCATGAGGCTCGAAAATTGTTAACAAATATGAATATGGTTGATGACCTATAAAAGTATTCACAGAAAGGGGGGCTCAGTATCAAGTAAATGTAAAAGTTATTCCAACCACGATTCCCAAAAGTTCCATAGATGTTCCTCACATTATCAAAAGGTATGTTTCAAAGACATCAACTTATATTATGGATCAACGTCTATCAAAGACTTTCAACAGTTCACAGATTAAGAAAATGGAGTTAATTGTTCCTACTAGTGATGTACTTGTAACACATTCTCAACAAAATTACTCATTGATTTTCTTTTCGAGTGTGGATTTTATACAAGGGTATGGTTTTCACTCTTGACATGGATGAATGTTCCTAGAGAAAGAGGTAGCTGGGAAGATGAACTATAGTGGATACCGAATAGAGCGCATAGAAGTGTACAAGTCGAAGAATTATTGGGTTGTTTATATTCAACAAATGTCGATCACAGTTGGATTGGAAGGTATTTCAGGAGATTCTCACGACAATGAACCTATTGCGAATAGATTGAATGAATTTTTCCTTCAATATCATATTAGAGGATGTTTCCTACAGAAGTGGCAACAAATTCTTGATCAATTAAATACTTATCTGTGCCTAGACTTATTTCTATAATTATTTAGTATGGATATTTATGGTGATGTACTGAGCAATAGTTCTGGATTATAAAACAAACTAGTAATGTACGTGTGCTATTTGGTTGAATAAAAGTATCAACAGTTTAACATAAAAAATGAATTACCTTCAAAACAATAGATTCATCATATCTAGTTTTCCCCTAGGTTCCATAATCCTTTCATGTAAAATAAATATGATTCCTCAAAATATGTATCGACTACTTTCAGTTGAACAACATCACAACTAAGAATAAGTTTATCATTCCATAATTGACAACATGTTAATCTAGCTTCAAGGTGCCACGAGCATATTTATGATTGATCTTATATATAGGTATCATCAAGTGAAGATTAGAGAGTGTGACATTTCTAGGGCAGCTTTTGAAAATCGGTATGGTCTAATGTGACTTGATTGTGGAAAAAGAATTTGTAAATTGGGTCAATTTTTGGGCATTGTACTCTTCTGTTAAAAATCTATGTACTAGTAACTTCTATGTCTAGGATATTATTTACTATAATATCCCTTACATCAGTTGTGACTTTTCGATAAGTTGTCACTCTTTTTGAACGATTTTGATTTTTTGACGAGTTCTGACTTTATCAAAGAGTTGTTACTTTTTCGACGAGTTACGGCTTTTCCAGTAAGTTGGGACTTTTTTAAAAGATCATGAATTTTTAGATAAATCATAAAAAATATCTTTCATACCATTTGACTATAAATAGAGGGGTTTCGTCTCATTTTTCAACCATAATTTTTTTAATCTTCTACTCTTCTTCTTCTTGCATTGTAACTTTTTTTGTGACTTATTATCATTGAGTGAGTTCGATATTTTGCGAAATATGACATACCACTTATTTTGATGAAGTAATTTGTTTTATCCAAGAGAGTTTATATCCCATAACCTCGACTACTTGAGGAAAAGTACTTTAGT
This sequence comes from Solanum corneliomulleri, assembly GCA_027704805.1. Classification (NCBI taxonomy): domain Eukaryota; kingdom Viridiplantae; phylum Streptophyta; class Magnoliopsida; order Solanales; family Solanaceae; genus Solanum; species Solanum corneliomulleri. The sequence continues at coordinate 46,719 of JAKWIY010000275.1, forward strand.
GATATCATAAAAAAAATTTCTTACTATATCATATTGTGTGTAATGTTCAAATATATTGCGTTAACATGATGTAGTTTATATTCATTTTTTTGCTAACAATTTCTCCTGTGATAACATATATGTCTCTAAATATCTTTTCTAAAATTTGCAGAACCGTCACGATTTTTTTTTGCTCGATACAAAATAATTACTTTATTTATCATAATCCTAATCATGTTGTCCAGACTCTGATTAAGTTTTCTTCAATATAATTATTATTATTTAAACATTGAAAGATTAGTAACCTAGTCATCATTCCTAATTTAATTAGTAAAAACATTTACACTTTAAAATATTGGTTCAAAATGTCAAAATGTCAATATTTTAAAACTAATTTATATCCAAATACTATTATTTGTCTTTCCATTTATTTCTCAAAACAGTCCAACATTAAATATATTAACTACCCATTTAGACTTCATCTAGTTTTTAATACCATTAAATTTATTTCCATTTTTAATATTTTCAATTTTTTTGCGCTTTTACCATTTTCACCATTATTCTCTCTCATGTTGAAGAAGAACTAATTATTCAAGTTAATACCAATTTATTCAGATCATCGATTAATTCAAGAAATCTCTCAATCCATAAAGGTATTTTCGAAATAATCATTTGTTTTGCGAGATTTCATCAGAGTTTTCCCCAAAATAAAAAATTATGTTTAATTTTGGATTGTTTATTACAGATTTTTTGTCGTTTTTTCCTATTTTTATATGAGTTTGTTAACATACTCATAAAATATTTATGCATTTCGGAATTTTAGTATTTGATACAGTATTTTTAATGATTCTGTATTCATATTTGAGATTTAGTACATTGTAATTTTTAGTAATCCACATAAGCAATCATACATAATATATTGTATGATTTTTTTCTTTCTGTATATTCATATTTAACAATTTTGAATTTTGCTTATCGGGTTATTAATTCACAAATAAACATAGATTCAGATTTTGAATTTAGTGAAAATAAATATAACAGACGGAGAAGAAAGAGAGAGTCAAAGAAGAAGGTTGCAAAATTGTATTCATATCGGAATAATATTCATATTAATTTTTTTTGTCAATTATTTTTTTTACTCATCATTTGTATTTTTATGAAGAACGTTGTATTTCTTTTTTATTTGTAGTCATTCAAATACATATATCATATGAATTTGTATTTCTTAAGCATATATGTATCGTATTTTTTAAATGTCAATCTGTATTTTTTAGAATATTATATTCGGATTATATAATTTTCAATATGTATGTGATCAAATATGAATTTGTATTTCTTACACATATATGTATCCTATTTTGAACAGTTAATTTGTATTTTTTTAGAATATTGTATCCTGATTATATTATTTTACTATGTATGCTATCTTTTTTCCCGAATTTTGTTTTCTTATTTCCTACATAATCAATTTATATTTATTTTTAAGAATATTATATCCTTCCTCAAAAGATTTATTATGTCCACCAAGTATGCTATTTTTCTCCCAAAATATTGTACCCTTTCATAAATCATATTAATATATATTGAGATACGTGTATATATACACATAAATGTAAACAATATTGGCATACAATTATATTGAAAACTTAACAAAGGAAAATTGATCTAATAGAATGAAAAAAAGATTTTTTTTTAAATTGTAAATGATGAGAATTTTAAGTGATATGTTCATTATCTAAAAAATGTTATCTCTCTTTTTCATTATACTATTTTTTTGTATTTTATATATTATCATTCAATATTCTAAATAAAAACTATAATAAATAAAAATACAAATAAAATACATATAGAAATGAACAGGAAATACAAGATTTTAGAAGAAACAAACAGATACACATCAAAAATATATGAAACAAATATGTTTATTAAATAACTACAGATTCATTTGGAATACCTATTGGAATGAATACAAACTACTAAAAAAAGCTTATCATTCAAGAGAGGGAAAAAATGTTTGAGTTTTATTTGAAAATGTAACTGATGAGAAAATTAAGTGATCTTTACTTTTTTTTAAAAAAAAATCTCTCACTTTATTTTCTCCCTTTTTTTACTAAATAATTGTATTTTTTAAATAAAAATAAATTATAAAAACATAAATAAGATACATAACAAATTTAAATTTTGAAATTTACTAAATGTTAAAAGTGTTGCTAATGAGCCCTCTTAAATGTTAAAATATTGACATTTTGAAAAATTTCGCTATAAGCATTGCCTTTTAGTTTACTTATTAACGATTTCTTACATTTAATTTTATAGACTAAGAAAGGATAATATGACTACTTATAACTCCAATTTAAGGTTCTATTAGTGTAATTTTTATTATTTCTTTAATAGTTAACTTTATTAAATAAAAATTTTCATTAATGAATATAGAATTCTTTTAGCAAAACATCCGGTTTAATGACAAGAATATACAAAGTAAATATTCTACGTTCGGTAAAATTAGTAAACTAAGACTTATTTCATGATTGAATTTCATCAAATTGAAAAAATATATACATTATTGTATTTAAGAAATCAAATTTTGAACTGACCATCGTCATAGGTTTGTGAGAATAATATATATATATATATATATATATATATATATATATATATATAATATATATATATATATATATATATATATATATATATATACATATATATATATATGTATATATATCTATATATGTGTGTGTGTGTGTGTGTGTGTGTTTGTGTGTGTGTATGTATATGAAGATATATGTATTGGCTTCATTCTACTTTATCTTCTATTTGTATATTTTTGTTTTTCTTTCGATTTGTTCCTAACCTTAATGTCATCCCCCAACACTAGGTGAGGCACAAATGTACTATATGAATACAAGTTTTATGATTTACCTATGATAATAAGGTAAACTACAACTATGCAGATATATTTACTAATCTGAAACTACATATACAACACATGTTGATTAACTAAACCAATACGTGTGACAAGTGAAACTATGAATACTTATGAAAATTTTAGAATGTCTACAAAGCCTATAATAGGATCCACGACTGTAGCACTATTAAATACACATAATAATAATTCATCAAAGCCCAGAAGCAACCTGGAGCTCACCAACAACAATTGAGTATCAAGTGTTTCTATTAAGGAGATCTACTAGTTGAGTGAATTTACCTTCAACATGAAATGCAGCATCCCCAGTAAGGACTGTCAATATGAATGAATGTACAAAATATGTAAGGCATAACACAACCAAATATAAAATAAGAGATTAATGAAACCAAATACCAATTTATAAGGATTAGAAACCACCTTTACTTGTACTTGTGGAATCTTGTATGTTACATTCTTTTATTTACATTTATATACTTTATAATCTTATAAGACATATGATACAAATGATAAGATGATAAGAGGTACATGATTATGGCCCATGCTAGGCATTTTTACCCCTTGGATGATGTCCTTAAAATTTCACAAATTGGAATGCACCCATCCTAGGTTTTCGCCCCTGGCTATCACCCTCTTACATCAATTGGATCGGCCCATCCTAGGCTTTCACCCCTGAGCTTTCACCCATAATTATACACATTGCTTCAATTAGATTATTTTATATTTGAGATTTTTCTTATGTTCATAACTCTTTTGAGATAGTTCTTTTGATGTTCATAACTTTTTTGTGATTGCGGTTTTGGTGGTCATAATCCTTTTTTTATCTCTGGAACTACGGACCAGTTGTAGAAGACATATGAATATGGACACACGACAATAACAATGAAAGGGAAGCAAATGTGACATGAACGTGTAATACATAGGAGCTTATATGACTCACTAAGTATTTTGACATCTTAAATTGAAGCATATATCAAGTCTAGACATCTAACATTCATCCAAGTGGTTTTAACTCATTATGGTAGCCAAATACTCACTAACTAATATCAAATACAAGGTATACATGAATGTTGAACCAAGGGAGAACGCGGTCAGATTTGATTTAAGAACGGATACATATTCAAAGTAAGCATTGATAAATGTATAATATACCGCGTAGTGATCATGTCAGGTAACATTATAGTCTAACACAATGGGAGTAATAACAAAGAAATGATACATATTAACATGTGACAAGTTCACATATCTATAAATGATTGAAGGAAGTTGGCATGATATAGGAAGATTTCACGACGTGTAATCAGGGATTATTTTGATTTATATAATGGAAATATGTGACAGGGGTACTTTGATGATGAAACAAGATTAAATCTATGGTTGGTAATGTAAAAACATACATTTAGTAACAAAGTCATAATAGAGTGCTCACTTTAATTCTCTAGGGAGTAGGAACTGCAAGTATGGATCAATCACTACCAAGGACACTTAGAAAGCTTACTTTTGTAATACCAGCGTCGGGTTCATGCCAAAGAAATAGGAAATCGAATAGCCTTACATACCTATTTTCCCAATTCCTATAGCTTAAAAAGTGTCAACATGTTCTTTAATGGCATCGTATTCATCTACAACAATGAATAATTAGGTCAACTATTAGAATATTACCAATCAACTCGGGATACTTTAACTCATCAATAAAGTAGCTAGCCCATAATCTTTCTAATTGATTGTTTTCATTCACAAATTTTGTCCGTTATAGTTATTACACTAAACAACCTTCCCATGAAATGGGTAGTGAGTTTACCAAAATGTTAATTTAATTGTGCTTCACCATAGCTTATAAATATGCCTACAACTCTCCGCAATCATTATTTAAGTACCTCCATGACCTCCCATAAACAAGTCAATACAATAATAGTCCTCAGCACTCAAAAATAATCAAAAAACCTGAATTTATGGTTTTAAATCACTACCGTATGAGTTGCAATAAACATGTAAGTCTAGAACTCTCAAATAAACTAATAATTAATGGTGGTATCCACGCCCTTAACCTTGAGTATCTAAATTATCATTCTCCTTCGATTACTGTTATTGTAACCTTCTTTTATTCTTTGTAAGAGGGTGCAGAATCTTGGCTTCCAACACATATAGCTACCTCTAGTTCCCTCTCTTTGAGTACTATCCACTATTATTGAAACAATAGAGGAGATAGGTGATCTTGTGGCTGCTTGGAAGAATCAAAGTGACTATATTTAGAACCTCTATTGGAAAATTGGGTGGCTGCTTCATCTTGAGACAGAGAAATATACGAACTTGAGAGCTTAAAAGTTGGATAAGAGGAAAATAAGTTATTTGTATCATATATTTTGCCTTAATAGGTTCTCTTTTTCAAGATTTCTTATGCATAATTTGCAGCCAACATGTGTCTTTAATTTAGTCCACACATTTATACAGGTAACACAAATACTTTTCATTCAAATTAGTTCTTCTGGGCTTGAAATGATTGAGCCTTGGATGTCCATATTTCCCTTATTTTTTATTCAACTTGGGCCAGATATAGGCGGTGTACTTGACGCAATAACATGGTCAAATGAGTCTTAGTAGGTGATGCACCTTTTTTTCCTTTGACTGGTTGGTCAATAAGTCAAAGTAGGTGATGCACCTACTTGTCACATACTAGCTTAGTGATGTTAATCAAGCACCTCAATATTTTATTGCATTTCTAGACCATAACACCTTTTACTTGACCTAAAACTTATAAGAATTATGTCATTTTCAAATCTAGATTCAAATACCACCTTATGATTTCAAGTTTAAATACTTCCATTGACGTCAACTTAATTGTGTGGCATCAAAATCTATGGGCAGTTTACTCTAAACCTATTCTATTGTCAGTAGTCACATAGGAAATCGAGTTCATAACTATACCACAAGGAAATTTATAAACGTTGTATAAATAAAATAAGTACATGTAAAATACGGGGTTTTATATCCTCCCTCTTATTATCATTTGTCCTCGAATGATGGGTGAAGCTTATAGTTTGGTTCACCTTGGAATTTTTTTTTGACATTTGCGAGAGTTCCCATTATAAATTGGACTATCTAAAATTCATTGACAAACCTAAAACACATATAGACGAGTCTAGCATGAAGTCTTAATATATATGGTTCGTAAAATAAAAATATGACAAATTAAACCCATTTATTGACCGTGTAATTCATGGAATATACAAAATTTATAACTCATAAAGATAAGGACTATAATATACCTATATACAGTACATGCAAATGAAATATAAAATGAACAAATTCTAGTAAGATTTATGAAATATAAAATTAACATCTCTGATCCTTATGTTGATGTTTAGGATGAGGAGGAGTATTTTGAATCTGTACCATCTTCTATTACAAGTATCTTCTGTTACATCATAGGTGGAACCCATCGCTGGCCCCTTTAAGTAGACGCAAATTTTCATTTACTTTATTCATTTTAGACACCTCATGTCATATTCAGTTATATCATTTTGACACTTTTTGCTGACATTTTATAGAGAATGTAATACACTCATTTTCCATTCATCATCTCCCAAAACTTGAACTCCTTTTATAGAGATATAAATTTTGATAATTCTTAAAATTAAAAAATGAATGTGAACACATTGGACTAATAATATAATGATATAATAAAAGTTAAAAAGAATAAATGTGAAAACCCCTTCTATATCGTTATTCACTCATTGGTCACTTGTTTTTTGTTCTAAAAATCATTATATGATAGTTATTTTCTAATTTATATGCCACGTGTCTTTATTTAGTTCGTCTTTTTTACACGTCATCAACGAGTGTATTACAAACACTTTATATATTTGATTGATAATTAAAAAATTTCAAAATGACACAACGGACCATGACATGGTGTGTCTAAAATGAACAAACCCCACTTAAGGTGTCTAGGTGAAAGTTGGTGCAAACTTTAAGGGGCTACCGATGGGTTCCGCCTACATTATATTCCTTCTATTATACTTCAATAGAGGATACACATTTTAAACTTAGCTTCGTGGCCTTATCAATCAATAATAACCATAGTATCTCCCACAATCTTTGTATACGGAACGGACACAAAAAATCATAAGCCTAACTGATCGGGGAACTACTTTCCCTTCTCTATTACCTCCTAAGGCTTTCAAAGGCGAGTCTTATAAGAATGCATAGCTGTTAATGTAAACTCTAAAGTGTTATGTTGCACCTTCTAATAAGGCATTATGCTAAGTTATTTATCTACTATTGTGATAAAATTTACATATATGCCCATCCTTTTCTAGTCATAGTCATCACTACATCATTATACAAGGAAACATTTTCCCAAAAATTTCAATTCTCAAATCAATAAGCACATAAGGGCATATAATACGGATAAATAAGTCACATTCAGTATGAGATACTAGTAGACTAGCACAAAAGGGAGCACATAATTCATTGGCATTAAGCTACATAAATATGTAGTGTACACACGAGGCATGTGATGCACAAGTACTAAATCAATGAAATACAATATGTAAGATAGTAGACTATAAGATATGTTTCTACATAAAAGAAAAAGAACTACAGAACACAAATTACATTGAGCAAGTGTGTTATATTGTATGGATAGGTGGACTAACATGCAATGAGTACACATATGAAATATGAGAAAGTGAGCACATGACACATGGGTATAAAAGCTATAATGCATGTAATTCTCAATCAAGTAGGCTACGAGGCATGTAAAACATATAGAGGTGGTCATATGATCAATTATATTGCACTACCAACACAACATGAAAAACAGAAATGAGGAAAGTAGCCAATGCAATAAATAACATGTAGGGAAAATGTCCTACAAAAACTTATAAAAATAAACAATTGTACTCTAAAGCTGACAACATTTACGTGGAAGTATTCTATGACGTTAGGACAACACTTACATAGAACATGAAACATGTATAATTCTACAACAAACCATCTTTAGAAACTAAGAGATATTTTATAGAACAACTCTACCATAATAAGCGTAAACTCACTCTCTTAAGACTTAAGTCACGGGTGGGATACTTCTGCTCATATTCCTTACTCACCTCAAAATACATACAATTGATTTCCCCATATTATCTATTCAATATCTTAAGAATCATTTTTAGGCGTTTTGCTATTGGGACTTTCCTTCCATCTAGTTCATTATAATTACTATAGTTAAGAAGAAAAATATAATCCTCAATAGTTCATCCTTTGGAGTAGGAGGCCGAGGTCAACTTTGTATTCATTACTAGCTTTTGACACATCAAACTCCATGTCGAGTGTGTTATGAAGGTCATAATAGAAAATAGTGAATCTTTAATGTACCATAAAACATGACCTCAAATAACATGTAAATGTCAGATACCTATAAGTTTATATCATGATTCATAAAATCGTAGAGTTAGCCCCTTTGGTCTTAACTAGATAGGTTTGTCCATACTAATGGATTTTTCTTAAAACAAGTTAGGGTGATCTCACTATGTTCCCATGCCGGATAGGAAATAATAATAAATAATATATGATTAATTTTTTCCTCTCGCTTAACTGCACTATGACTGATGAATTATTGCTAGAAAATATTAAATGAACCCCGTAGGACCTCTATACATGTGAAGAATTCTCTACTTCTCTGTTGTACTAATGATGTAGATAAACTAGGTCCATGTATCTTCTATCTAAGTAACTTCTTTATTCCACTCTATTTCTTGTTGTTATCAAGACCAAATATCAAGACTTGAATCAATACTTCATTGACTTCTCTGTCAAACAAAGGTTTACAAAGTTGTTCCGGGGTGAGCCATTATAATTCGTTAGTATTGAAGAGTTGATACCTTTTTATTATCTCATACACTTAGCAACCTCTCTTTCATAATCGCCTACCTCACTCCTCTATAACATACTCACATCTCCCCTACTCCTATGATTAGTGAATTTGTTATATCCCATCTCTACTGAGAAGCACTACGTACATATTCGTCCATTTAATTCAAGGTTCATTTTCACATGCTTCCCATCTAACATGTACATTTAAATAAAAAATAGTAGCTTCATCTACCAGATCCCACAATGTACCAACCTGGCTTATCAAAATTTAGGTCAAACCAATCCATTTTTTTATTTTTTTAACCTTACCCTCTGATCACATACTAATACTCCATAACCAAAACATAGGTCATAATAGGAACTATCATATATATCATTTGCATACATTTTCACCCTTATCCCTAAGGTTTTTAAACATGAATAGAATACAAATGTTATTAACGCTTATTTGGGGTTGTTGGAACATACCATATAAAAGATAAATATCAACATATTTGGAATGGTATATGGTGAGAATTTTGGACTTTTCATCTAATAGGGGTATCACTAACACTTTTGCACTGATACATCAACCTATCTGATTGTGTCTTCGCCTTCTTCCGGTTGAAGAAACTGCTTCAACAACATCAATTTTGAAAACATGTGTAATGCTGAAAATTCTATGTATATCACAGACTAAGATCAAGTGTCCTCTATAAGAATAGATCCTATAGATATGGAGGAAATATAAAACTCAAGAATTTAATACATCCTCCTAAGAAGATGTTCATAGAAATTCTACATCTCATATATGTAACTAGGTATCCCATCAGTTTTAAACATATGGATTACCATACTATATCATTCTCAATTGGCACTAGTCCCATAGGAAACCGAGTTCATACTATACCACAAGAAAACTTATAAGTGTCACATAAATAGAACAAGTACACGTAGAATATGGCTTGTTACACTTTAAATCATTACTTATCATTCAAGGGTATTGTTAGCTTCACTACTAGTGGATTATTATAATTTGGGATAAAATCATTACTTATCATTCAAGGGTATTGTTAGCTTCACTACTAGTGGATTATTATAATTTGGGAATCATGATTGGAGAACTCGAGTAATGACAAATCATTTCTTTAAAATAATAAAATTTATCTTTTTATTTTTCAATTATGTGTAAGCACATTATCTGTATTAGTTTAGTACAATTATGGAATATTGATTTACCTTCAATCTAATTTAGGAAAATATTTCACATATGCTCAAGTAATAGGTTGTTGAATATTATATATTAGTAAAAACAAAATTAAGTAGGATTAAGTTTTTGAAATATTTGAAAGAAGTACAAAATTTAAAATTAAATATAATTTCTTCAAAAATTGGAAACAATAGTAATGTAATTCAATAATAAACCTATTTTCTATACACTTATGACCATGTATTGTGGATACTACATATTCAAACATCAACAACACTATTTCTTTAACTTATATGAACAGATTGGCTCAAAATATTCGGCTAGTATTAGACTAGATCCAAATACAACATAATGTTAAAGATAATATACTCTTTTTTAAATTTACTCCGAAATAATTAGTGTTTATATTAAGAAATTCTATAATTTGAACTACCCAAACATTATAGAATTAAAAATTTTCATTTATATATATATAAGGGTCAATCTTAGGGAAAGACAACTACAACTACAAGAAAAACAACAAAGACATTATTTAACAAACACAAATATTCTCATATACCACTTCTTTAGCCATGCCTAGAAAAAGAGTATCATATGCTTTGATTGAAAATGAAACAGAAAGAAAAGTCTCATAAAAGAAAAGACATATAGGGTTGTTGAAAAAGGAAGAAGAACTCAACACTCATCATATATAGTCCTTATAGTAATGAACCTAAGGTGTTTCCCAATCTTGTTTGAGCAATCAACACTTTTCAAAAGTTTAATGAATCTTTTCAATCTCAACGATCTAAGTTAGGTTATTAGGGAGAACCTTCAATTAATACATGAAGAAATGAAAAATAATAGTGGTGACAAGGGGTCTACATCAAATGTCCGTCAATACGCTCCTTTAGTACCAATGACATCTATGATGCCTTCCTCAATTATAGATCCTCCATTTACTCCTATGACGCCAAAAATGGATCCTTGAACTGAGATCCCCTCAATGGGTTCATCAATTCAAATCAATAACTATCAAAACTCTATTGACATTCCCCAAAGTCCATCATTTATTAATTTACCAAACTTGAATGATGGTGATTTTGTCACTTTAGTGGATGACCTTGCACTAAACAATGCTAATGATCAAGATTCAAACCCCTCCAATAACAAATAAAGTCTTTGGACTAGTATATGTCTCTTCTTATTAGTATTGTTTTATGTGTTCATGTTGTCCCGTACAAAATTTGGGTCTTTTAGGTTTTGTATTTTTAAGTGTGTCATGGGATTCTCTACATCAGTTTTATTTTGTAATTACATTAAGAGTCGTATGTACGTCGTGTTCGATGAATTATTTTTCAAATTTTTTTATTTCAATCACTTATTAAATATATGAAAATTTACACATTTACGAGCTTGTGATTTATTTAACTATTCATTTCTTTATTATTGTTGTTACAAAAATGTTTTTATTTGCACGGTTTTCCAAGAAAACCTATTGCACTTTAAAAGTTAAATAAATTGATTTATGTATTGTATAAATTTTCACCCTCAAATTTTCAGGACGAATAAACCATACATCTAAAATTTAATGTGAATTTTAACATTAAAGAAAATTATCATGAAGACCTATAAAATAATATTTTGAAATTATTAGGTGAAAGAAGAGATATATTATTATTTTTTATTTAGTAAGTTATAAAACTTCATATCTTTTGAATTAATTTGATTGTTTATAATTACTTTTTGTAATACAGCAATTTTTGATAGTATCACCACGTATATTAATTGGTTAATTTTTTCTCACTTTGTTGTTCTCTATTTTTTATGTGAATTTTTTTTTCCACACGTAACTTTATTGGAAATAATTAACGTATTCAGAAATATGTATTCTTGTTTACTAAACATTTGAAACATACAAATATTCAAAAGAATACTAATGGTCTCGTAACGGATTGGTGCATATCAAATACTAGTTTTTGGGGATACTCGTTTAACATTTAACCCTAATAATTCAAAAATTTTCTAAAAGCATAAAAGTCAAGACCTAGGGGTACCACCTAGATGTAACATGACACATATAACCCCAAGGAATTCCATACAAGACATTTAGATTTCATTACATTAGAAATAGAACAATAAGAGTGAGACAAGATCTCAAAGTCCAAACATTTTATTAATGAAAAACAGAATTCTAGAGATCTGGTCTCATAATATCATCTAATCTAATAGAATAATATTGAGCCTAGACCATACGTCATGTCCCAAAGAAAAATACATGAAATAAACTTAATACAATGAAACTTTGTCCTCGAAGAATTAGAACTCAGGAAAGCTTAAGAATCCCAAAAATTAAAAAATTTGTTACGAAAGTGATGACAATGACGGTCGGTGAGATTAGGGAAATATGTAGGTAAGAGTATGCATTAAAACAAAAAAATGTACCAATATTATTCCCGTGCATAAAAACATATAGAATGTTCTAAGAAGCACATTTCATTTCATGACATGCAATTGAGAAAACTAAAACATAATATAACAGGGTTCGAATTCACACTTCATAAAACATGTCTAGTGAAAGCTGATATAATCTCTAAAACCTTTGAACACATGTGTGATACTTCTTGAAGTTACATTTGTTCATCATAAATGTGTGGAATTAACCTTAACCTACAAATAGACAATTTGGGGTATAACATGATATCATGGTGTCTCCCATACCCAAATTGGTTGTTGTACTTGCCCAAGTAGAACCATGAAGTTCTAGATTAATAGGATTAAGTACATATAAATCTACAGGGGAACATAACTACTGTAGTAGGAGATTGCTAGTAGAAACATGTCCTCTACACGAAAGAGCTTTCATCTCAATAGTCTAATTCTAGAAACCCAACCTTTACCACGGGGGAGCTTCCATTTTACATCAGTATCCACCTGCTACTAATTATGAATACCATGGCATAGTTATTAAGTATTGACTTATCTTATCATAGATAACTCCTTATACCGTGCGTGAGAACACCTTGGCCGTCCATGATATTTTGGTAATAGTTTTTAGCTTCTGATTAAATTAGGTAAGAAAACCTTTAAATATGAGAACCCTTATTATGTGAGAAGACCTTATAGATCATGCATATATGTGTTTATGAGAATTTTTTTTGGATAACACAACAACAACATTATCATGGGAACTTTACTCTCAATGTAGCCTTAAAACAATGGCATAACTTCATAACAACATGCAACACTCCATATTTTACCTCTTGAGGATCAAAACCTAATTTAAATCATCATTACTTACAAAAAATAGGTTAGATATGGATTTCATCATCACATCATGTAAATCTAGCAATATATGCTTAATATAATAAAAATCTCCTATTACATTGAAAATCCAACATAACATGATTCATTACATGAAAACATGAGGTTTAAATTTTTTAATGGGGATATAATCATAAAATCATATATGTTCATCAATTCATACTTAAATTGAACATAAATCAATTATTTAAATAAACATTAAAGATAACCCATGATAATTTATGAAAACCCCAATAAATTGGGAGTTTCTACCTTTTGAAATTGGAGAATTTAAGAACTCCAAGGGTTAAATTTATCTTAACTTACTATCAAAGACCAAAACAATGGAAGTATGTATTCTCTCTCTTGAACCGAATATTGAATCTCTTTCTTCTTCTTCTACTTAAAGATTCTAAAAGGAGAATTATTTTAGAGGAAGAAGTTTTGGGATTTGTTTTGTGTTTTCGAAATAATGTCTTGACATATGAGTTTTGGGGTTAAAATAACTTATAATGGGTCATAGACAAAGGTAAAATTACATGGATTTGATCTAATTAATACAATAAAAGATCAATTAACCCTTAACTTACAGTACACTACCTCATGACCATGTGAGCTTCCAAAATCGTAGTTCGTACCACGAGCCGAGGATCTATCGTTGGTTCTTGGATGAGTGGCTACGGTTCACACCCTTTCTACCCATAAGACTATCTTAATATCATGACCCTTTAAATGGTCGTGGTAGCCTTCACGGGCAATCTTTAGGGAGGTTCCTTGTTTGGTGCAGTGTAGCCTAGCTACTGCCTATCCCTCCACGAACCTCTCCATGAATAATGATCCTAACCAAGAATCTTCATGGTGGTCGTGTGAGGTAAGGTAGTGTTTGGTGAATTCTGCCCAAACTTCCTCTCTTTTTGTTGTTTCCCTCTCAATGAGCCCTAGTTTAGCCTTCTAGATTCTGAGGTGTTTCATTATCTCCCTTTTGGGAAAACATGTCCTCGGGAGAGATTCTAGATCTTTCTAACGGAAACAACTCAAGACTACCAACCCTTCATGCATGAAATATATCAAAATTCACACAACCATTGAGGAAACACTAACTCCAAACTAATCATAATCAATGTGCCAAAAAGTAGGAGCTACATCTATCAAACAAAAATGTATGAAAACTTTAAATTCCTCATCTAAGGAGGGTATTCGATCTCTAAGATAAAATCATGCTAAACACAATTACATGGAGACTATATGAAATTCATACTCAAAAGCATAGCTAAAGCATGTTCATCATATCATCTCCTGGAGTCTATAGGCCATTCACACTGACTGCACAAAAAGATGATGATAATCAATCATGTAAACTCATTTTCTTCAAAATACAATTTTTTCATGAACACGCACAACATAAATAAATCATGGGATCACATAAAACACAAGACTCTAAAACATTGTACAAGCCAAGAGAAACTCATTACCTCAAGCTAGAGTCGGAGTAGAAGGAAAAAGTATGGATATGGGACATCATATTGGTCGTGGCCTCAAAGTAGCACCCTGCACGACATGATTTTCTCCATAGCACTTTGCCACACACAAATTCTTGTTTCTCAACTTCTAAACGAGTCTCTCAAAAATGTGAACCAGAACTTCCTCACGTGAAAGGTTTTTCTTTACCTTCAACTCTTATCATTGAGCTTGTTGTCGTAGTATTTTCTTTGAAGATATCAAATCATTAATTGTATAGTGTTCATGTATCTGTATTCATTGATAATAATTCATCTGTATGTATTTACTCTGAAAGGGCTCAATCTCAGATAAATGAGGTGGTTAAAATTACTCAAGGATTATGATTTTAGTATTCTAGACCACTCAGGTAAGGCTAATATTGTTTCTGATGCCTTGAGTAGGTTTTCTATGGCTAGTACCGCCTAGTTTGAGAAAGATAAGAAAGAACTAGCGAAGGTTGTGCATAGACATGCACACTTGGCAGTTCATTTATTGGAATCCACAGATAAAAGAAAAGTGGTGATGAATAGGGATAGATCTTCATTAGTGTTAGAAGTAAAAGAGAAGTAGGAACAAGACCCAATTTTGTAGGAATTAATGAGAAATGTTCATAAGCAAAGAGTAATGAGTTTTGAACAAGGGAGAAATAGTGTATTGACTTATCAAGTAGGTTTGTGTGTAGCCAGAGTGGTGAACTAAAACAGTGCAGCATAAAGGAAGTTCACAGCTACTGATATTTCATTTATCCGGGTTCCACAAAGTTGTATTACGATTCTGTAGGAGTATTGTTTGAGTAGTATGAAGGGTATTTTAGAATTTGTGTCCAAGTGTCCAAATTTCCAATAAGTTAAAGTAGAGAACCAAAGGCCTGGTGGTCTGGCCTAGAATCTACAACATCCTAAATGGAAGAGGTAGATGATTAATCTTAATTTCATCCTAGATTTACCAAGGCTTCTTAGGCAACATGATTCAATTTTGGTGAGTCTTGAGAGAATGAAAAAATTAACCCACTTTTTGCCAGTAAATACTACCAATTCACCAAAGGACTATGCCTAGTTGTATCTTCACGAAGTGGTTAGACTTCATGCGGTTTTTCTCACTATTACTTCAGAAAGAGATGAGCAATTTACTACACAATTTTAGAAGTTATTTCAAAAAGACTTGGGTAAAAGGTTAACTTATGTACTGCAATTTATTCTTAGAGAAATGGTAAAGTAGAGCACACTACTCATACCTTAGATGATATGTCAATGGCTAGTGTGATTTATTTAGAAGGTAATTGTGATGATCACCTACGTTTTATTGAATTTTCTTACAGCAGTAGTTACCACTTTAGTCTACAAATGGCATATTATGAAGGTATTTTATGTGAGAAGATACAGATCTCCTATTAGATGGTTGAAGTTTGTGAAGCAGGGTTGATAGGAACACATTTAGATCTTTAATCTATTGACATGGTGAAAGTGATTCAAGAAAGGTTGAAAATTACACAGAGTCCAATCCTACCCCTATGTAAGAATAGTAGAGTAAGAGTTTGAAGTAGATGATAGGGTATATATGAAAGTTTCACCCATGAAATGTGCTACATGATTTTCTAAGAAGGATAATCTTTGTCCTCGACATATCGACCCTTACAAAATTAGGTAATGTATCTTAGGAGTTTGACCTACCGCAAGAGTTATCTGCTGTTCATGCGAAATTTCACATCTTCATGTTGAAGAAGTTCATGGGTGATCCTTCATTAATCATAAAAACTTAAGATATTGGAATCAATGAGAACTTATCTTATGAGGAGATTCTTGTCCACATTCTAGATCACCATATTTCCAATTTGACGACTAAGAAAGTAGAATCACTCAAAGTTCTTGTTATGATTATAATATAGAGTTACAAAAAATTAATGAAATTATCAATCAAGCATTAGGTGGCATCTTAATGTTCACAAAGGGATGTACTAAACAAAATTTTTTGACATACAACATACTAAAATCTCGCATCATATTTTTGTGAGCTCTTGAACTCACAAATATCAAAAAATAATAATAAAGACAGTCTTACTTTCCTAACAATCAAGAAGAAAAACACATTTTACATAATATATTTTTCAAAAAAGATAGTCTTTTAGGTTGTTTTCAAATTGAAGGTTCACAAAATTAATTGAAAGAAGCAAAAAGAAAGAGTTGCTACTTCCTTTTACAAAAAAAAATTAAAATTTTTACAAAAGGGAAATGAGTTATCACTACAGAAAAATGATCTTTAATGATAATTAATAGTTTAATTGTCAATAAATATCTAATTTCAGAGGCAATTGGTACTCTGTATAAATGTCCCTCAAATGTCTAGAAATATTGAATCGAATGACAGCTTATTAATGTCAGTAAAGGGTATAGTACTCTCTTTGGACTTGCATACTTATTGCCAATAAAAAACTTTTTTTATAGTGTATTTCGGACATTTGTTAGTTTCACAAAAACTTGATCTTTTCTAAGTCCAAAAAGAAGAGAACAAGAATTATGACAAATTAGTTAACTTGCAATAAAATATATGGACTAATTGTTTCTATACAAATATTCTAGAAATAGTGCAATGACATACAAATTTTTTGTACCCAAGAAAAAACAATTTAAATAATTTACTAATTGTGGCAAGCAAGAGAGAAATTATTTGGTTCTTTTAACAAACTTCATCATTTGTTCCGCATTAGTTACCAAATATTTGTTGTTTTGTGCTATAAAATATAGCACAATCCACAAGAAAGTTTCCAACAAATATAAATTTTCAACCATCCTCACTGGTCTTTAAACATAATTAAAAAAAAGTCACCAAAATTGCAAAAAGAAGTTGAAATAGATACATTAATCAGTGGGATGTATAGTAAAAGATATAAGAATAATGAAATAGGAGGAAGAAAACTTTGAGAAATGAAACACACTTTATAAGAAGTTTAATTAATGTATATGAATTCAAAAAAAAACATACAAACAATAATGGAAGAAATAACCGATTTGTTTACTAAAGAATCAAATGTAATGAATTCAACCATCAACCATTTTAGGAGCGAATACATTGCAACAGAAATCAATTTTCTTTTTTATATGAAGAGACCTTTAAAAAGGGACAGAAGAGAAGATAAATTTTCTATCATCCTTGCTGAAACTTAAAAGAATTAAAAAAGTCACCAAAATGGGGGGGGGGGGGAATTGCTCCATATATCACTTGACTTATAGTTAAGTTATATTCACGAAAAATTTTCAAGAATGAACTAACTTTAGAAAAACGTAATTAATGTATTTGAGTTTGACTACCCTATAGCGGCAAAAAACCCTAAAAATTATAATTGCACAAAATTCCTCTATTTGTAGACAACATAAGATTCTGTGAACAAAAGTTTATTATGCCTTATCTGAAAGGTCATAACTCTTTGGAAAAGTTAGAATCATTCAAATTTTCACAACATCACATAAAAGTCAAAAAATTTCATAAGAGTCGCAACTCTTCATAAATGTCACACCTTTATATAAAAGTCACAACTTTTCTAAAATGTCATTTTCATCAAAGTCGCAACTTATCATGAAAAGGGAGGGCAGGGCTTGATTTGGAAAAAAATAAATTTAAAAAGGGAATGTTGGTTTATGGTTGCGCCACGTAAGCGAACTTAGGGTTCTCTTTTAGATAAATATATGATTGTTATTTTAAAAAAATGATCTAATTGGTAGCAGGTTTCTTGTCTTGAGATAATTAAGATACAATGCTTAATTAATGATAGCTACGTGATAAGCAGATTTGTATTAGAAACATGTCTTCTAGTCGACAAAGCTTTCATCTCAAGAGACTACTTTGAGATATCCAAACTTTACGTCATGGGATCTTCCATCATACATCAATATCCACTCGATACTGATTATAAAACCCACAAAATACTTATTATGTATTGACTTACCTTATTAGTGACTACATCTGTATACCATGCATGAGAAAACCTTCATCATCCATGATGTATTGATAATAGTTTTTATCCTCTAATTCAATTAGGTGAGAAAACCTTTCAACCTAAGACACCTTATAATGTCAGGAAACCTTTGACATCATGCTAATTTGTGTTTATGAGAACATCCTTTGAATAACACAATAACAACATCATTAGTGGTACTTTACTCTCAAATCCCCTTAGAACAATGGCATATACTTAATAAGAACATGCAATAGTACATAATTTACTTCTTCAGGATCGAAGCGCAATTTCAATCATAATTACATAGAAAATATAGGTTAGATATGGTTTCATAATAACTTCATGTAGATGTAGCAACATATGCTTAATTTAATAAAAATCTCCTTTGAAAATACGGGCAACAGATGTGCCAAAGACTGCTTTTCGAAGTAGGTATGGAAATTACGAATTTGTGGTAATGTCTTTTGGTCTTACGAATGCCCCTGGTGCTTTCATGAGCTTGATGAACGGGATTTTTAAGCCATATCTCGATCTCTTTGTGATCGTATTTATTGATGATATACTGATATACTCAAAGAGTAAGAAGGAACATGAGGAGCATTTGAGAATGGTATTGGAGTTGTTGAGGAAGAAAAAGCTTTATGCCAAATTCTCCAAGTGTGAGTTTTGGCTAGATTCAGTGTCCTTCTTGGGACACGTGGTTTATAAGGATGGAGTGACGGTGGACCCATCTAAGATTGAGACAGTGAAGAATTGTGTAAGACCTACAAACGTGTCAGAAATAAGGAGCTTTGTTGGTTTAGCTAGCTACTACCACCGATTTGTCAACGGATTCACTTCTATTGCTTCCCAATTGACGAACTTGACTAAGCAGAATGTTCCATTTGTATGGTCGGATGAATGTGAGGAAAGCTTCCAGAAGCTCAAGACTTGTTGACTACTGCACCAATTTCTTACCTTGCCAGTAGAGGGTAAGAACTTCATCGTTTATTCTGATGCACTATTCTAGGTTGGGTGCAGTGCTAATGCAAGAGAAGAATGTGATTGCTTATGCTTCGAGGCAATTAAAGGTGATGAACGTAAATATCCGACTCATGATTTGGAGTTGGCCGCGGTAGTATTGAACTAAAGCAATGGAGACACTATTTGTATGGGGTTAAGTGTGTGGTCTATACGGACCATCGTAGCCTACAGTATGTCTTCATTCAGAAGGATTTGAATTTGAGACAGAGGAGAGATGATGGAACTACTGAAGGACTACAATATCACTATTCTATATCATCTTGGAAAAGCT